>CM019069.1:81629603-81817057 GCA_009667805.1 Leptobrachium leishanense | reverse complement strand
GTCCCAAGTAGGAGAGTGGGAAAGACTTGAGTCTTTAACTTGAGTCTTAAAAGGGATGTTTTACACACCTGATCACTTTAGCTTTTTAAAGTGGCCAGGGTGTGTGGAGCAGTGGTCTCCAAACCTGGTCCTCAGGGCCCATTAACAGGACAGGTTTTAAGGATTACCTTGGGGAAATGCAGATGGAATCCTGCAATCCATGAGCAGCAAATCATATCACCTGTGCTTCAGATGTACGGCAAACCTAGCATGCTGGTGGGTCCGGAGGACCAGGGTTGGAGACTGCTGGTGTGGAGTATCTTCCTTTCAGGTCCCCCGTACTGTTTAAAATGGGGGTGGGGGCTGAAGAGATACACCCCCCTGCAGTGAAACAGGCCGATCCATCGTTGTGTGCAAGTGCTACGGAATATGCGTATGTAAAGTCCCACTGCAATGCACAGTTTGCATTCTGTTCGCTGCGCAATTTGCGCAGAAAAGACTCCATGACTTCCAGGTTTGGGAGTCCATGAGCAGAAGAGGAAGACCGGAGGAGTGTTCTCAGAATGCAGTGGTAGTACCTACTATACGTGGTGCAAGTATGGACAACTGGTGCACCGGTGTCCGTCATGGGTGCCCAAGACTCACTGATGGACATAGAATTTCTGTAGTTCAAACTGCTGAAACCCATAATCCTGGCCATGAAAGAAAAGTGTCATAACACACCAGTGGCGTAACTAGAAACCTGAGGGCCCCAGTGCAAGAATCCACGAAGGGCCCCCCCAAAAAAATCTATGTATTTTTACTTATTTTTCACTGCAAAATAAAACAAAGATAGTATTGCCTAGGGATGCACCGATACCACTTTTTTAAGACCGAGTACGAGTACCGATACTTTTTAAAAGTAATCACCGATACCGAGTACCGATACTTTTCTTTAATGTCATGTGACGCTTTCCAATAAGAACAGACCATATAAAAATGCCCCCAGCTCACATGTATATCCCCCCCGATATATATATATTTATACTGCCCCAGCTCATGGATATGCCCCAGCTCACACATGGATATGCCCCAGCTCACACATGGATTTGCCCCAGCTCATGGATTTACCCCAGCTCACACATGGATATTGCCCCCCAGATTATGGATTTGCCCCCCCAGCTCACACATGGTTATGCACCCCAGCTCATGGATATGCCCCCCAGCTCTCTCATGGATATGCCCCCCCAGCTCACACATGGTTATGCACCCCAGCTCATGGATATGCCCCCCAGCTCTCTCATGGATATGCCCCCCAGCTCTCTCATGGATATGCCCCCCCAGCTCTCTCATGGATATGCCCCAGCTCATGGATATTCCCCGCCAGCTCATGGATATGCCCCCCCAGCTCTCTCATGGATATGCCCCCCCCAGCTCTCTCATGGATATGCCCCCAGCTCATGGATATGCCCCTCCAGCTCATGCCCCCCAGCTCATGGATATGCCCCCCCAGCTCTCTCATGGATATGCCCCCCCAGGTCATGCCCCCCAGCTCATGGATATGCCCCCCCAGCTCTCTCATGGATATGCCCCCCCAGCTCATGGATATGCCCCCCAGCTCTCTCATGGGTATGCCCCCCAGCTCATGGATATAAGGGCCCCCCAGGCCCCAGCTCATGGGTATAAGGGCCCCCCATCTCTTACTTACCTCTGCTGGCCCCGGGCAGGCTCCGCCGGCGTTCTTTTCTCCTCCTTGGCGATCGGCCGCTGGAAACATGCGTCTTGGCCGCTCGCCGGAAACCACCTGATCAGCGCCAGGTCTCGTGCGCTGGTCAGGTGGTTTCTCTCCCACGTGAGCGGCCAAGCTGCATGTCAGTGGCCGCTCGCGTAGGGAGAGGAACAGCCGGCGGTGCTGCTCCCAGATTCCGGCGCTGATTGCCGGAATCTGGCGGCGGCGCTGGGCCCCCCTCCAGTGGCGGAATGCCAGGGCCCGGTCGCAACTGCGACCGCTGCGACCCTGGTACTTCCGCCACTGTAACACACATATCACCTACCTAGAGATTGTTGCGGATGATGTGCACCCCTTTATGGCAGTGACCTCTTTCAGCAGGATAATGCTCACTGCAAAACGTGTTCAGCAACTGAGGAACAGGACAAAAATTTCAAGGTGTTTCCGTGGCCTCAAAAATCCCCAGGTCTCAATGCGAGTGTCTGTAGGATGTGCTCGAACAACAAGTCCAATCCATGGAAGACCCACCTCGCAGGACATAGAGGATCTTCTGCTAATGTCTTGGTACCAGATGCCACAGGACACAGTCAGAGGTCGTGTGGAGTTCGTGGCTGAAAGAATCAGAGAGGTTTTCGCAGCATGAAGGAGCACTACACAATATTAGGCAGGTGGTATTAATGTTGTGGCTGATCAGTTTAATACAGTCATGTCTTTACTGTATATTTTCACTAGCGGTAAGCACCGTGTCAGGGGGCACCCTCTGACGGGCAAAATATGCTACTACACATATACAGTTTAATACAGAGAGAAGGTTGAATCAAGGGCGCTCAGAGGTAATAATTGGATCGCTACACGTTCCTTCAAATGTGGTGATCCCCTCACCACAAAAGAGATAAAACAGAAAATAAACCAGGTGAAAGAACAGCGCTCCTCCTTAGTGACAAACCACCTCTCCACACTATTGGGGCACCTGGGGTGTATAAACAAGTAACAACTGTCTTACGTTTCTACAGTTAGAGGAAAAAGATCCCTCCCAGCGGTTCGGCATCTTCCGTTTGGATAACCAGAATTTATCTCAAAAATAAAGAGAAGAAGAAAAAAACAGGGGGAGACAACAATGGTGCAGATCAATGTGGTATTATATGAAAAAAATGAACAGATGCTTTTGTTATAGCACACTCACACTTTTCGAGAGCTATTTAGCTCTATAGTAGGCGCGTCACGGGCTGTTTCAAGCCAGCCCGTCGGCTCAACTTCTATTTTCAAGGATCCTTTTCTTTATAGCTCGAAAAAGGAGAAAGATTTCATGGCAGAATATCGTCCTCTTATCGTTCGTACAAAGTTAACCGAAAGAAGAGGATACACTCACCCTTTCAGGAGCTTAGCCAAGCTCTAGGTGTTGAGCACATCACAATTGTTGGACATAATTTAGAAAACCTCTTTTAAGGTGGACACTCCCAGGAAGCCGCAATCGTAATTAAAAATTGAGATTTATTCATAAAAGAATTAAAAGCAAAATAGAACAGAGAGGGCCAGATGCGTTTCGCGCATCAAGCGCTTCATCAGTGGCAAAGAAATAAGCAGAATATTTACAGCCTCATGTATCTTACTTGTGTATATATCCCCCTTCAAGTCCCAATCCTTCAGTCATTGGTGTGGTCCTTGCGCGCCAATTCGCGCTTCCGTTTTCATTCCCATCTAGCGTGGTACGCCAGCAAAGCTCCATTTCCGGGTCACAGATCCAAGCAAACCGGACTTTCGATTTCCGAATTCATCTGCGCATGTGCGTCTCTTCCCTTTCGATTTCGCTTTCAAAGCGCATCGGATTCTGGCTGCTTCCACGGCAGATCTCTCCTTTCCTTTGCACCAAGGCACCAAAAATTGTAATGTGCCAGGTTACAAAAACATAAAAACAAATTACATTTTCGTTAAAAACAGAGGCGGAGCTAGCGACGGACATGAGCGGCCGCATGCTGAGAGAGCTCCAAAGACATCTGTGATTTATAACAGTCTATCTGAGGCCCTCTTGTCCTATATTGCCTATTAGGGGGGTTGAGTCAGGCTGGAAGCTGCAGAGGCCACTGACACACCACTCTCCTTAAGAATATCGGTGCCCCATCGACCGGGTAGATTCCGGGCCTGGCGCGGCCTTGCCGGGTCGGCCATTTTGCGGAGCCTGGGGAGTTTCCTGGGGAGAGTTGTGGTCCCGTTTCCTGCCGGGGGTGAACCCCTCCCCTCCCCCGGACATGGGGAAGAAGACAGGACAGCACACGCGGAACAGGTCAGCAGATCCCCGACAGAGTGATATCAGAGATTCCCTGAGTGGCAGACGCCCTGCCTGTTCTGCGGCCTCCTCCTCCCTCCTTCCCCCGGGGTTTGACTCTTCAGAGGACGAGGACTGTAATTGGAACTTCGGGACTGGGATTGACTGGATTGCCCCGTTACCCAACGATGCCGGGACTGTGAGCGCTGCCGCAAAAAAGAGAGCGCAGAAGAAGCGGAAGAAAGCTCTAGAGGCAGCTACTCGCGAGACCGCAGCTGCAACCCCAGATCCCTCTCTGGACAGCTCCGAGGCCGAAACATCGCAGCCAGGGGTAGGGGGTCTGTCGAGACCCATTACCGACTCAGCTTCTGGCGGAGCTACGCAGCAACAGCCGACACTGGATGTCCCGCAGGAGATGTCGCCACCCGACGGACAGGTCCCTTTACACCTAGATGGCGTTTTAGTGGATGCCCCAGACGATGCGCGCCCCACAACAATGAAGGATTATAGGAGCTTTATTGCAGAAATTAGATCGCTCTGGGTATCTGAAATATCTGGCATACGGTCTGAGGTGGACAGGGTGCACTCACAGGTGACGGCGGTTCAGACGCAAGTCACAGGCTTGGCAGAGGAGCAGACGATCTTGTCGGCGGAGGTTGGAGCTCTCCGGTCTCAGGTAGACATCCTGACCCGTTCCGTGGAGACACTGGAGTCTCGCCACCGTCGACGTAATGTACGGATTCGGGGTATTCCGGAGTCGATTTCCTCGAAGGCCCTGCTCCCCTACACAAACCGTTTGGCTCATCAGGTACTGGGTCCCCTAGCGGGAGCGTCGGAGATGTTTGGTGCAGTACGCAGGATCCGAAAAGCTGCGGCGGCCCCTCGCGACGCCCCGAGAGATGTCATTGCAGTCGCCGTGGATGTGGTTGCCAAATCACGACTGATGTCTGCACCGGGAGCACGGGCGCCTGTTCAATTCGACGGAGCACTGGTACTGTTATATCAGGACTTGCCCTTCCTGACACTGGTGGTGCGCCGCCGGTTCCGGGAGGTGACGGCCTTCCTGAGGCGCAAAGGGGTGCGCTACAGATGGGGCTTGGCCGGCACGCTTGTCGTTACTACTGGAGAAGCGCCCTGCATCATCACAGACCCAGCTGAGGCCTGGCCTGTGCTATTGGGTGCAGGATTTGCCCCGGACGAGGAGGTTACTCACCCAGGCTGAGTACTTTATCGCACGAGCCTTCTGTGTTACCTGTTGGATGGGAAACCATCCCTTATTGCTCCGTAGACCTTTCCTTACAGGGACTCTGAGACTTTGCATGATATTGATCTCCCCCCCCCCCACAAGCTGAGATTTTAAGTTTTGATGACCCCCCTTTAAACCCCCCCCCCCCCTACTCCGGGACTCTGCAGGTGTTCTTACATTCTCGAGGACTTTGCCTATAAGTTGTTATTTGTGGACTTTAGTACTCTGAGATCTTTTGATTTTTCTTTCCGGAGCTTTCAATCTGCGGATGATATTGTCCCCTCCCTTTATTTCTCTTTTTTTTTTTTTTTTGAGTAATTATTTGCTGACTTCATACTGTCTATTGTTTCTGATTTACCACGAGGTGCTTTTATTTATCGCATGTTCATAGAGGAGACCCCCTATTAGGGGATGTTTATTATTATTATTACTACTATATGACTACCATTGGATGGTTTCATTATTTGTTATACAATGCTGTGTTTTCTAGGCTGACGACTCTTGGCCCTGCGAGGCCATTTATTTCTTTATCATATGTTGTTAAGATGACTTTTTCCAAAATAAAAAACTTCAAAATAAAAAAAAACAATCCCTCATACAGAAAAAACAAAAAACAAACAACAAAAAATTATCTATAAGACATCCTTATTTAAAAATCAAAAACTTAAAAGCCATCAGGTGCAGATCTTAACTTGCCGTACATGATTACTCACTTGGTTATTTACCTTTAGTACAAGGGGCACTTATTTATGTCAAGATTTGAATTCTATCCTAAAAGAGGTACCCTCATGTTTTCCTCATAACATTCTGGAGGAAGGAAATAATCCTCAGGTCCAGATTGCATTCCACTTACCCAGCAAAACACTCTCTAATGACAGGGAAGAAAAGGAAGGGAGCGATTGATATCTTACTCAGAATTCATAGAAAGTGGCAGACCTCAAAGTCCTTATTTAAACCTCTAGGTATTAACCTATCAAAGTAGAAGATGAGTTTCATCTCCACTTGGTTTATTTTCTTTACAAAGTCGTCGCCCCTCCAATCTCTTTGAATTTGACGGAGTGCAAAAAATATTAAACCCTTATGCATGGTTAAAAAGTGGGAGGACACAGTAGGTTTCTCATACCCTCGTAAAATATTCCGCACGTGTTCTGAGATCCTCACGTACAGAGGTCTGGTGGTTCTACCAATGTAGACTTTCCCACAAGGGCATACAAGTGCGTAAATTACATCTCTCGAGTGGCACGAAATGATCTGTTTGATTTTAAAGTTCCCCTTATAATCAAAAGTGGGAAAAAACTTTTTCGCATAGATAACTTCTTACATGCCAGACAGGAGCCACATCTATAAAAACCTTCCTTAATAGGTATAGTTTTAAAGCTACTTTTATCCTGATGAGTTTGGCTCCTAACGATTTGTTGTTTAATTGTTTTGGCCCCTCTGTTAATGATTACTGGGTTCTCTTCTAAAATTTCCTGAAGTGACGGATCTCCCCTTAAAATGTGCCAATATTTCCGTATTGACTGATTAATCTCTCGTCTGACTATTAAAATTATAAATTATTGGAACAGAAAGGTCTCCCTTTTCCTTAGGTTTCCTATATTGGATAAGTGTATTCCTATCCTTACTTTGAATATCTTTCAGGACATCCATTAGAACTTCCTCTTTGTATCCTTTCTCCTTAAAGTCCCCCAACATGTTATCTGCCTGAGCTTCAAAAATTTCTTTCTCGGTACAATTCCTTTTCAGTCTAGTTAATTGACTTTTGGGTACGCTCCTCAGCCACGCTGGAGCATGGCAACTCGTAGATTCAATAAAGTTGTTTACATCTACAGGTTTAAAATACGACTTGGATCTAATAGTCCCTTCTTTAATATAGAGTGTCAAATCTAGAAAATTAATTGTTTCTTTATTAAACTGTAAATCCAACTTAATACCCCAGTCGTTCTGATTCAGTGTATTATGGAAATACTTAAGACTTTCAGTGTCTCCTTTCCAGACTATAAATAGATCGTCTATATATCTCCTGTAGAGGATCAGGTTAGCCGCCCAGCCACACGAACCCCCCGCCCATCGGGATTCCCAATGTGCCATAAAGAGGTTTGCGTAGCTGGGCGCGAAACGAGTCCCCATCGCCAACCCTGTGCGTTGCAAATAAAACCGATCTTCGAACGAAAAGTAATTGTTCTTAAGGATGAATGATATACCTTCCATAATGAACTCAATTTGTTCTTCAGGATAAATTTGATGTTGAATTAGATGGTGATAAACCGCCTGACACCCTTTATCGTGCGGGATTATACTGTATAATGATTGTACATCACACGTAACGAGTAGATAATCAGGTTCCCACTTGAAGTTCTCCAGAGCTTGTAATAAACTCAGTGTCCTTCAAGTAGGACGCGGTCAACTTGACCAAAGGTTGAAAGAGATTATCAAGGTACTGTGACAGACGGCTAGTAACAGATTGAATTCCAGATATGATAGGTCTCCCTGGTGGTTGTGTTGGGTTTTTATGAATTTTGGGGAGGAGATAAAAAACAGGAGTTTTCGGATATAGGAAATCCAAATATTTAAACTCTTGTTCATCAAGAATTCCCATATCCTTCCCTTTAAGGAGAAGATTGGACAATTCTGTTTTTATCTTTTGTGTGGGATTAGATGATAGTGGCTGATAGGTAGAGATATCATTTAGTTGTCTGTATGCCTCCTGATCATACATTGTTTTATCCATCACTACTATCCCCCCACCCTTATCCGCAGGCTTTACTATGATGTCAGGATCATCTTTTAGACCTGACAGGGCTTCTTTTTCTGCTCTAGTAAGATTGAAATTAATTTTTTTCGAATGTATCTGATTTATATCTGCCATAACCATATATTTGAAGATCTTCATCTCCTCCAAGATCATATTCCTCGGAAAGAATGAAGATCCCTCTTTCAGAACAGAGTGCGTAAATCTGTATTGCACCACCTCCCTTTCCATCGGATTTTTAAGGAAGAACTTTTTTAAACACATTTTTCTCTGAATTTTTTTTAGATCTATATACATGCCGAACCTGTCCACCTTTGTGCTGGGGGCAAACTTTAAGCCTTTATTGAGGGCATTAGTCTCATTGATACTTAAGATTCGACTACTAAGGTTAAAGATACCTTTAGTGTTGGGAACTACTTTTTGCCTAGTTATCCTATTTATTTGTTTTATTTCCTTCCTTTCTTTTTGGGACCTTCCTCCCCTAACACCTCGTTTGTTTTTCTAATCCCCTTTTTCGCAACAATGGAACTGGTTGACTGGATATTCTTATGACCGGTTCTAAGGGCATATCGGTGAGCTTTAGTTGTTTTGTGGCCACCAGACGGGACCGTAAAAAAGGTTCCTTATCTTGTTTACGTATTAGAATTTTAGGGTTAATGGGGTAGTCTTTTGATGGTGACCTTCCTTTATTCCAGGGAGATTTCCATGCATATTCCGAAGGACTCATTGCCGACCCGAAGCTCTCCTCTAGAACATCCAACACTGGATGAGTAATTATATCCATATCATTCTTTAATGGTTCTTCCTCTATTAAGGATAATTCTATTAAGGATAATTCCTGGGAGTGTCCACCTTAAAAGAGGTTTTCTAAATTATGTCCAACAATTGTGATGTGCTCAACACCTAGAGCTTGGCTAAGCTCCTGAAAGGGTGAGTGTATCCTGTTCTTTCGGTTAAATTTGTACGAACGATAAGAAGACGATATTGTGCCATGAAATCTTTCTCCTTTTTTGAGCTATAAAGAAAAGGATCCTTGAAAATAGAAGTTGAGCCGACGGGCTGGCTTGAAACAGCCCGTGACGCGCCTACTATAGAGCTAAATAGCTCTCGAAAAGTGTGAGTGTGCAATAAAAAAGCATCTGTTCATTTTATTCATAGAATACCACATTGATCTGCACCATTGTTGTCCCCCCCTGTTTTTTTCTTCTTCCTCTTTATTTTTGAGATAAATTCTGGTTATCCAAACGGAAGACGCCGAACCGCTGGGAGGGAACTTTTTCCTCTAACTGTATAAACGTAAGACAGTTGTTACTTGTTTATACACCCCAGGTGCCCCAATAGTGTGGAGAGGTGGTTTGTCACTAAGGAGGAGCGCTGTTCTTTCACCTGGTTTATTTTCTGTTTTATCTCTTTTGTGGTGAGGGGATCACCACAGTTGAAGGAACGTGTAGCGATCCAATTATTACCTCTGAGCGCCCTTGATTCAACCTTCTCTCTGTATTGCATTCTATTTTCTTTCCCCAGGTTGTTGGCTGCTAGAATGTCTTTAAGTGACTTTAGGAAAAATATAGGCCTAAATATTGATGAAATTTTTGGTGATAACCCTGGAGGGAATGCTGGTTTACAGGCACCCAATATACAAGATTTAGCCCAATCCCTAGAAAAAATCTTCACGAAGGAGATTAAATTCAAATGGGAAATAATAACTCTGGAAAAATATCTAAAAGAGAAAATTTCACCACGAGGATTGAGATACTTCAAATTACCTACTAGCGATAGAGAGAACACTAAATTTATGGATGGCTGGATCCAGATGATGGAAGAATTTGCAAGTCAAACCATGAGATATATATCATTCAACACAAAAACGGGGTCCTCCAAGACCTGGATCTGAAAACTAAAGAGATGATAGATGTGTTAAGGTCTAGGATTGATGAGGCTCATTTCGAGGAATTGTCTCAAGAACTACAAATTAATTTAGAAAAGGTGACACATGATGTTATAGATGGGAAGAAAAAGAAATATCTGAGGGATATTGAGGATTATAAGAATGATATAATTAAACAGAAATAGCAATTCTTCCCTAAACCCCTGGGTATTACGGGAAGTCAGTTCCCTATACGACGAAATAATAGAAATAAAAACAATGGATATCGATATAATGATTATTATGAACCCTATCCCTCCCAGAGAAAGGGGGGAAGATTTAACTCTACCCCTAAGGGTAACCCGAATCTCACTCCAGTTAGGAGTCGAGTTCGGGTTGACCATGATGAACTAAAGAGAGTAAGTCACTTTTCAAAAAAAGTACCTATAACAGATAAGGTTACTTTTGGGTGTCCTGTAGACATAATACAGGAGATTTCTCCAGTAAGGAAAGGGAAAAAGGGCCCGTGTAGCGTCATTGTTTCAGAAGAAATCATCATGACAAATGATCAATCTCAGAATGATAAGGTGAAACACAAATATCCAATTAGAGAAAAAAGCAATATACCAAATACCAAGATAGTACATCAGGATGTTCACCATGATGAAATGATAGAAGAATTATCCTTAATAGAGGAAGAACCATTGAAGAATGATATGGATATAATTACCTATCTAGTGTTGGATGTTCTAGAGGAGAGCTTCGGGTCGGCAATGAGTCCTTCGAAATATGCATGGAAATCTCCCTGGAATAAAGGAAGGTCACCATCAAAAGACTACCCCATTAATCCTAAAAGTCTAATACGTAAACAAGATAAGGAACCTTTTTTACGGTCCCGTCTGGTGGCCACAAAACAACTAAAGCTCACCGATATGCCCTTAGAACCGGTCATAAAAATATCCAGTCAACCAGTTCCTTTGTTGCAAAAAAGGGGATTAGAAAAAACAAACGAGGTGTTAGGGGAGGAAGGTCCCAAAAAGAAAGGAAAGAAATAAAACAAATACATAGGATAACTAGGCAAAAAGTAGTTCCCAACACTAAAGGTATCTTTAACCTTAGTAGTCGACTCTTAAGTATCAATGAGACTAATGCCCTCAATAAAGGCTTAAAGTTTGCCCCCAGCACAAAGGTGGACAGGTTCGGCATGTATATAGATCTAAAAAAAATTCAGAGAAAAATGTGTTTAAAAAAGTTCTTCCTTAAAAATCCGATGGAAAGGGAGGTGGTGCAATACAGATTTACGCACTCTGGTCTGAAAGAGGGATCTTCATTCTTTCCGAGGAATATGATCTCGGAGGAGATGAAGATCTTCGAATATATGGTTATGGCAGATATAAATCAGATACATTCGAAAAAAAATAATTTCAATCTTACTAGAGCAGAAAAAGAAGCCCTGTCAGGGCTCTTCAGGACCGGGCAGGCACTCCGGCGCTGCCCGGCATCTGGGTCCCCTCAACCCCTGCTGGAGCTGGAGCAATATCCAGGTGAGAGCTGGGCAAATCCATGAGCTGGGCAAATCCATGAGCTGGAGGCAAATCCATGAGCTGGGGCAAAATCCATGAGCTGGGGGCAAATCCATGAGCTGGGGGCAAAATCCATCCATGACCTGGGGGCAAAATCCATGAGCTGGGGGCAAATCCATGAGCTGGGCAAATCCATTAGCTGGGCAAATCCATGAGCTGGGGGCAAATCCATGAGCTGGGGGCAAATCAATGTGTGAGCTGGGGGCAAATCCATGTGTGAGCTGGGGCAAATCCATGTGTGAGCTGGGGCAAATCCATGTGTGAGCTGGGGGCAAATCCATGAGCTGGGGGCAAATCCATGAGCTGGGCAAATCCATGTGTGAGCTGGGGGCAAAATCCATGTGTGAGAGCTGGGGGCAAATCCATGTGTGAGCTGGGGGCAAATCCATGTGTGAGCTGGGGCAAATCCATGAGCTGGGGCAAATCCATGAGCTGGGGCAAATCCATGTGTGAGCTGGGGGCTCTCTGCTCCTCTAGATTGTAAGCTCCTGGGTGTCCTCTGCTCCTCTAGATCAGTGGTCCCCAACCCTGTCCCTCAGGGCCCACTAACAGGCCAGATTTTAAGGATTACCTTTGAGAAATGCAGACTGAATCCTTCAATTACTGAACAGCAAATCATATCACCTGTGCTGTGCTTCAGATATCTGGCAAACCTGGCCTGTTAGTGGGCCCTGAGGACCAGGGTTGGGGATCACTGCTCTAGATTGTAAACTCCTGGGTGTCCTCTGCTCCTCTGGGTGCCCTCTGCTCCTCTAGATTGTAAACTCCTGGGTGCCCTCTGCTCTTCTAGATTGTAAGCGCCTGTGAGCCGGGCCCTCTGTAAATTCTCGTGAGTTTGGCTCTCTGCTAAAACACCTTATTTTCTGTCAGTGCCCCTCCCGAGACTAGTCTCTGGATCCGCCCCTGACTTGCGCAGATGAATTCGGAAATCGAAAGTCCGGTTTGCTTGGATCTGTGACCCAGAAATGGAGCTTTGCTGGCGTACCACGCAAGATGGGAATGAAAACGGAAGCGCGAATTGGCACGCAAGGACCACACCAATGACTGAAGGATTGGGACTTGAAGGGGGATATATACACAAGTAAGATACATGAGGCTGTAAATATTCTGTTTATTTCTTTGCCACTGATGAAGCGCTTGATGCGCGAAACGCGTCTGGCCCTCTCTGTTCTATTTTGCTTTTAATTCTTTTATGAATAAATCTCAATTTTTAATTACGATTGCGGCTTCCTGGGAGTGTCCACCTTAAAAGAGGTTTTTTAAATTATGTCCAACAATTGTGATGTGCTAAACACCTAGAGCTTGGCTAAGCTCCTGAAAGGGTGAGTGTGGCAGATTAGATCTGTATTTCTATCTATATAAGGGTCTGCCTGTATATATGTGTCTATCTGCCTGGTTATACATATCTCCTCCATATAGAGTATATTCATATTTGTGTCTGGCCATTTGGTAAGTGTATCCCTGTGTTCACAGCTGAAATGTAATTAACATGGTTAGCTTTCTCCCCTGGGGAGAGGATATAACACGTAACTGTAAAAAGGGAATTTCTTTTGTACACTAACATAGAAAATCATACCTTGGCAGCCAGCTCGGCACCAAGAGATTTGGACACAATCTTCAAAGACAGGAAGCACATCCTTGATCTCTAAAGGTGGGTCTGGAGGGAAGAGGGACGTCTTTGGGCAATTAAAGATTAATTGACATGCGCTGTAGCAAAGGGCACTCTGGGAATTGTAATGCTGGACACTGGGCCATTTGGGGGTGGGCTGGAAAGATCAGGAAGTGTATAAATTCTGAACACTGGCCATGTGCTGGGGCTGATCACTTGGGGTACCTTCTAAAGAGGACTGATCGGTCCATGTTCCTATCTCCAGGCTCCAGGAGGCACCGATGCTAGCTACTGATTAGTCCGTCGTAAGTAAGGCTCTGTGATTAACCCCTTTTCTTTTTATTTGCTGTGTAGTGTGTAATTAATTGATTTATTCTAGTTATAATTTTTTTATGTGACAAAGCACTGTGATTTTTCTATCATAAATAAACAAAAAAGTATTTAAGTTTTGACTCTGGCTGATGGAATCCACGCTAACTATTGGGAGTATTGCTATTTGCTTTAAGCTCGGTTATATATAAGAAATTGCGAGTTGCGGTCATCAGGAAACGGCAGGGAATTGTGGGATCTGTAGTCACTGTCCGAGTCTAGGATAGTGCGGCTGCTAAGCCCTGCGTCTCCTGTTGCGACGCGCGTAGTGTCCATGAGGACTGGTGGCAGCGTTACTAATAGAATAAGAAAGTGAGCTCCGGGATTGTGAGAGACGTAGTTAGTACGCGCTTCAGGAGAAGACTTGTACTGCGTTGCAATCCTGGGATCAGTATATCGCGCTCTACGTGCCTGTTGTGAGAGAAAGTGTGGCCGGGACGGGTAGAGAAGCACGCGTGATTATCTGGGTCTAGGATAGATAGATAGTGAGCGGCTTAACCCGGCGTCTTTGCGCAGCAGCACGCGTAGTGGGTCGTGACAGTGAGTGTATCCTCTTTCGGTTAAATTTGTACGAACGATAAGAGGACGATATTGTGCCATGAAATCTTTCTCCTTTTTCGAGCTGTAAAGAAAAGGATCCTTGAAAATAGAAGTTGGGCCGACGGGCTGGTTTAAAACAGCCCGTGACGCGCCTACTATAGAGCTAAATAGCTCTCGAAAAGTGTGAGTGTGCTATAACAAAAGCATCTGTTCATTTTTTTCATATAATACCACATTGATCTGCACCATTGTTGTTCCCCCCCTGTTTTTTTCTTCTTCCTCTTTATTTTTGAGATAAATTCTGGTTATCCAAACGGAAGACGCCAAACCACTGGGAGGGAACTTGAAGAGAATAATGGTCTCCAATTGTCCGTCCTTAACCCCTAAGACCCTGTTTTAGGCACACCTTGAGTTAACTCTCCTTCTGCGCAGGGAGAGAGAGAAATCAAAACACACGAGGCATGTTTTAGTCTGGCATCTCTCTCTCTGCCTTCCAACGGTCCTTTGACACATATTTATACCCTGTGTCAAGGCGCTGGCTCTTTATTTCATTAGTTAACATTTCAAAACATAACATAGTTCATTGGCCAGTTTCAATACAGGTCTGGTGACACATTTCTAGACAGTCCCGTGGCCTCGGCATGTGATTTCTTGAGACATCAACATTTCTTCATTCCAGAGACATTTACAAACATATTGGGAAGTGAAACTTAATCCTATAATACTGCTGATTATCAATTTATCTTAAAACTATTTCTTAGATTTAAATCTTAATTTATCTATTAATATTATAATTCATGGGGTGTTATTTAACTACTTATAGGGTCCTTCTTATAGGTTAGCAGATGGTGGTCTGAGGATTCCTTTTCCTTCAGAACTTTTTCCTCTAACTGTATAAACGTAAGACAGTTGTTACTTGTTTATACACCCCAGGTGCCCCAATAGTGTGGAGAGGTGGTTTGTCACATATACAGCTTAAGCCCAGTTTCCTTGACAGAAAAGAAAATTATCTTTTCAAAAAATATTACCACATTCGCCACCATCAGATGCTTTGCATTGCTCCAGTACAAGACCAGATAGATTGTACTTTATCTCAGAGTACAGTTACAAGTTTTTATAAAGCGCTATCAGGTTCCATAGCGCTGTACACTGGGTAAGACAGAATAACAAATACTTACAAGTTAGACACACAGAACAGTAGGAGAGGACCTTGCTCGAAAACATACACCATTAAGGTAGTGAAGGGGTTAAATATTATAATTAAAAGATATGCACGGTGATCACATGGTATACTGACATAAAGGATAAGTTAAATCCTAGAACTGAACTACTTACCATAACATTAAGGTCTAAAGCAGAGCTTTCCAAACTTTTCGTGTTAGTGACACACTTTTTAGACATGCCTCATTTGGTGACACAGCAATTCAGTTTTACCGGCAAACTCAGTTTAAACCAACTCCTTATAATAGATACAGACACCCATTGTAACAACGAAATATATGGGTATACATCATATCTCATGAAATCTTTTCAATAATAATTTTTTAAATATATGATTTGTAATTATTCTTATTAACTATTAATACTTACACTCTACCCCCCCCCCCTTACGTGCACATTCTTTTCCATGGTCTTTGGCTCTACCCCCTTTCATCCTCTTCCTCTCCTTCTCATGTCCATTTTCTCCCCCTCCCTTCATTCCATGTAAATTCTCACCCTTCCAAGTCCATTTCCCTTTCCTTTGTCATGTCCATCTCCCTCCATCCTTTTCATGTTCATCTCCATCTCCCCCTTAATCATGGTCGTCTACCAGGGCCGGCCCGACGATGGAGCAGAGTGGAGCGCTTGCTCCAGGTGCAGAAAATTTGCCAGCGGCAAATTTTTGTGCCGCCCGCCAGCCATCGCCGCTGCACTATTTGTCAGCGCCGGCACCGCATTGATACATTGAGGCAGTGGTGTGACCGCGCCCCCTCTGCACGCATGCATCCAGACGGGAGCGCGGGATCCAGACACGTGGCAGGCAGCCCAGTACAGCGTCTGTCTGCTGCTCCCGCTGGGCCCTGGACCAGCAAGCTTACCCACCAGCTGCCAGGTATGTGCCAGCGGCGTGCGGGGGGGGGGGGCATCCAAGCGCCCCCCCCCATTAGATTCTGCCGGCAGCCGCGTGATTTTCCCTCCTACGTGCGGCGCCAGCATGAATATCTGCCGCTCGCCTGGGGTTCCATACACCAGCCAGCCGCGAGATCGCGGCTGGCTGGTGTATAGAATCCCAGGCGAGCGGCAGTTATTCATGCTGGCGGCCGCACGTAGGAGGGAAAAACACGCGGCCGTAGGCAGAATTTTCTCGGGGGGAGCAGACAGGAGCTGGGGGCAAATATACCCATGAGCTGGGGGGCAAATATAACAAGAGAATAAAAGATGTCATCTGCGCTCGTTTCTATATATTTCCATGTACAACAAAACACTATCAGGAGGTTTTAGTTTGTTTTAATGGCCATTGAAACGTAAGCTCGCTCACCCCGTCAAGGCACCTCTTTGTAGAGCGAGACCTAACCAATGTACCAAAAGCTGCTCTACTGAGGGGCAAGCGAGCTTACGTTTCAATGGCCATTAAAACAAACTAAAACCTCCTGATAGTGTTTTGTTGTACATTGAAATATATAGAAAAGAGCGCAGATGACATCTTTTTTTCTCTTGTTATATTTTATACATGAACTGGGCTGTAACTCCTGGCTGTTGCAGCCGCTCTGGTGAGTATAGGCGTGACGCCATTTTTTCTGTATGGGGGGGGGAAATATACCCATATGAGCTGGTCTGGGGCAATATATCCATGCGTGAGCTGGTCTGGGGCAATATATCCATGTGTGAGCTGGTCTGTGGCAATATATCCATGTGTGAGCTGGTCTGGGGCTCTGATACGCTCATACACACCGCACATTGCTGTGAGGTTTATTGCTGTGGAGTTCTGTGATGCACTCATACAGGTCACGTGTTTGTAGGTTTTTTTGGGGGGGGGGCAGCATTTCCTCCTGGGGTCCTAGCGCCTCCCAAAATGCCAGAGGAGGTGCAGGCAGATAATTGATGCATTGATTATTTGCCCTACTCCTCTGCGTGGCGACACACTAGAAGCCTGCCGCCGACACACTGTCACGGGACACCATTTAGAAACTTCTGGTCTAAAGATTGTTAATATAGTAACATTAAGTTTTATTAACAAAATAGGAATGCATTTCATGTTTTTATACATTTGTTGTAGTCTATAGCTCCTTAGTTTGTGAGCCTTTCCTGTGAGCCTTGTATATGTGTACATCGGTATGGCTATCATAATGCACTTCTTTTACATTAAAGTGTTCTTTCATCATGTCCAGGAAGTTCTGGTCCCTCTGGTACCGGAGCCGGCAAGACAGGAGGACCAGAGTATGCTCGGAGCTGAGGTGGAGAATTGTCTTCAGTAGATCCGGGAAGGTTTCCTCCAAGTAAATAATATCAGCTCCTACAATCACATCAAATGTTGGGAAATTCTCCAGTGATTGGCCCCACGTCAGTGGCTTAATAAAGACATTGCCCTGCAGGTCCTTAGGCAGGTTCTCCTTCACATTCAGCTCAAGAAATTCTACCGCCATCTCACGATCCGTGATGGTAACATGGGCACCTATATAAAAACAACAGATTTCAGGCAGCTCTAACAGACACAAAATTTCCTCCAAATAATATATGAATGAATTTAGAACAAAGCATATACACCAGCCTACATTCTAAAATTTGAGGAGCCCTGGGAAAGAATTTCTATTTTTTCTGGAGGGGGGGGTCCTTTGCCACACCTCCGTATACTCCACCTCCCCCCATTAGATACACTCAATGTGTCTGCCTCCCCCTCATCTAACCATGTACCCCCCAGATAGAGAGGTGGAGAACTGGAGATTGGTGACACTTTAGTTATCTCATGGAGGGGGTGAGCAGTGGTGCAGGCCCAGGGTATGGTATGCACTCTGCCTGCCCCACCCAACGGGCTTGCCCGCTTAGTTTGGGCACTTTTCACTCTTTAAAATTCACACGGATCTGTATAAAGAGTCAAGCAACTTCTAGTCAGAATAGTGAACTAGTGGAGAGTCAGGGAGATGAGGGTTTCAGGCCTGAATACAGGCATTCAAATTTTTGGCATACATTTTGCATTTTTCCACAGATTCATCATTGCAATCGTTATGTTTACATAGTTGGAAAGACCTCTTGCCATAAGCACTGCCAGAGTGCAAGAAGAGCGCTCAGTCTCATACGGAGGTGTGTTAAATGAAGCCCACTATACGTTGATGCACGGCTTGTCACTGGCAGAGGCTCCCCTCATACAGACTTCAGGTACTCAGGCCAACTCATAAGGACTTTGCCTCCATACGGATTTGGCATTCGATGAAACTAACATTTTTTTGAGGCTCACCTTTTGGACTAAAGCATAATAAAAAAAAAAAAAATCACTCAATCCACGTATAATCTTACCTAGCAACGCAGCCACAATCCCTACCAAGCCTGCTCCTGCCCCCAATTCAATAACAGAGGATCCTTTCAAATTGATCGATCCGGCTTCCAAGAAAATGCAAAGAACGACGGCCTACAGGAACAACACATAAAGCAAGATCTTCATTGGTTGAAAGCATCAATTAACACAAGTAACCTTAATGTATATCATTGTCAGGGGTCTTTGAAATCCACAAAAGAGACAGGGGGGGGTTGATAGTTGGTGTTCGCACATGCAGTGAGCTGCTCAGAGCAACCACACATCCCCATATATCCCTGAATGACAGCAGTCTATGGTTAACCCTAACTGCAGTAATTCCATTCATTGCGTCCAGTGAACGTAAGGAATATGCAGACTTCCTGCTACCACCAGTTTACACAGCAAAGCTTGTCGGTTTGCCATCTGCGTTGGCAAAAGTCCCTGTGCGTTTTGGCTTGTTGATCTATGAAGGTAGAAGATAGTCTCGGACTAATGAGTCCAAATGGAGTAACCACGGGTTTGCAAAGGAATAAAGCTAAAAGAGAACACCTTTCGGTGTCGATGTGTCAGGCGCTATATTAATAAATAGAGGGGGTATAAAAATATACACTGTATAGTGAACTAGTTCACAAAACATGCAGCTCACCACAAGGTGTGTCCCTCAGCCACATTCAACATACACTATATTGCCAGAAGTATTCGCTCACCTGCCTTGACTCGCATATGAAATTAAATGACATCCCATTCATAAACCATAGGGTTCAATAGGACGTCGGTCCACCTTTTGCAGCTATAACAGCTTCAACTCTTCTGGGAAGGCTGTCCACAAAGTTTAGGAGTGTGTTTATGGGAATTTTTGACCATTCTTCCAGAAGCGCATTTGTGAGGTCTCACACTGATGTTGGACGAGAAGGCCTGGCTCTCAGTCTCCGCTCTAATTCATCCCAAAGGTGTTCTATCGGGATGAGGTCAGGACTTTGTGCAGGCCAGACAAGTTCATCCACACCAGACTCTGTCATCCATGTCTCTATGGACCTTGCTTTGTGCACGGTCATGTTGGAAGATGAAGGGGCCAGCTCCAAACTGTTCCCACAAAGTTGGGAGCATGGAATTGGTATGCTGAAGCATTCAGAGTTCCTTTCACTGGAACTAAGGGGTCAAGCCCAGCTCCTGAAAAACAACCCTACACCATAATCCCCCCTCCTAACTTTACACAATGCAGTCAGACAAGTACCGTTCTCCTGGCAACCGCCAAACCCAGACTCATCCTTCAGATTGCCAGATGGAGAAGCGCAATACGTCACACCAGAGAACGCGTCTCCTCTGCTCTAGAATCCAGTGGCGGCGTGCTTTACACCACTGCAGTCGAGGCTTTACATTGCACTTGGTGATGTATGGCTTCGATGTAGCCGCTCGGCCATGGAAACCCATTCCATGAAGCTCACTGCGCACTGTTCTTGAGCTAATCTGAAGGCCACATGAAGTTTGGAGGTCTGTAGCGATGGACTCTGCAGAAAGTTGGCGACCTCTTCGCACTATGCGCCTCAGCATCCGCTGACCCCGCTCCTTCAGTTTACGTGGCCAACCACTTCGTGGCTGAGTTGCTGTCGTTCCCAAACACTTCCACGTTCTTATAATACAGCTGACAGTTGACTGGAATATTTAGGAGCGAGGAAATTTCACGACTGGATTTGTTGCACAGGTGGCATCCTATCACAGTTCCACGCTGGAATTCACTGAGCTCCTGAGAGCGACCCATTCTTTCACAAATGTTTGTAAAAACAGTCTGCATGCCTAGGTGCTTGATTTTTATATACCTGTGGCCATGGAAGTGATTGGAACACCTGACTGATTAGTTGGATGGGTGAATGGAATACTTTTGGCAATATAGTGTATGTCAGGGCTCAAAATTTCCACTCGCCTACTAGCATTTGGCGAGTGGAAATTAAGTGAGGGCGAGTGGAAATGCGCACACAGGCAGCACAATAAATTATTTTGAGCTGCACATTCCACTGGTGCCACTGTGCAGCCCCCCTTCCCCAGGCTGCAAGGTGGCAGGGATCAGCTGCCTAACCTGACCCTCTCTGTCACTGGCAGCGGGGTGGAGAGGAGCTCCCCTGCCTCCTCACTCTGCTCACACTGGGGTCTGATGACTGGGTATATATGTATCTGTGGTCTGATGTCTGGGTATTAATGTTATTTTTGTAACTTTATGCCAAATAAAACCTTTAACAGTGTAATATCATAAGATAATTTAAGGGTGTGTGTTTAGGGGCAGAGTTCAGGGCTGGGCAGGGGTTAGGTGGAGCAACTGGTGGCGAGTAACTCTTATGCCCTGGTTAGTAGCTTGGGACTTGAAATTTTGAGCCCTGGTGTATGTAATACAAACTAGTTTGTTGGTAGCACATAGATATACAGGATTGGTACGGGCTTCTTCCAAATTAAACCAGTCTATAGGTGTATCCAACAGTATAAACTAAAATCCAGAAAAATATGAAACTAATCGCGTAGTATTGTTCCATGGATTATTTAAACTGATATTGTAATATTGGTATTGAAGAACCAATCACAAACAAGGAGCCTGCTGGCTCGTAGTTTTCGCAGATAAGCCTCTATGGGGGGGCTCCTCCCATCAATCGGTCAGAAAATACAGCCGAGTATGGTCAAGCCTCTTGTTACCTCAAAGATAGCAAAAGGGTACATGGCACAATACCAATTGACACTAGATTATAGGAAGGGGTAATTGTTATTACTCACATACTCCTGAGGCTCCCAATCGAGTGGCTCCATATAAGAGCTTTGGTACCACTTTTATTCCAGGGGGGGGGGGTCCTACCCCTGCAACGATGTCTGTAGTTCCACTTGCAAAAGCAGTTGAAATAAATCTCCAGAAAGATGTGGATTGGACGATTTTAATCTAAATAAAACCTAAAATAAAAAAATAAAAAAAAAAGTGGGCCATACCAACTTTATATTGATTTTATGGTTTTATTTGTGATTAAAATCGTCCAATCCACTTCTTTCTGGAGATTTATTTCAACTGCTTTTGCAAGTGGAACTACAGACATCGTTGCAGGGGTAGGACCCCCCGTGGAATAAAAGTGGTCCCAAAGCTCATATACGGAGCCACTCGATTGGGAGCCTCAGGAGTATGTGAGTAATTCCAATTACCCCTTCCTATAATATAGTGTAAATTGGTATTGTGCCATGTACCCTTTTGCTATCTTTGAGGTAACAAGAGGCTTGACCATACTCGGCTATATTTTCTGACCGATTGATGGGAGGAGCCCCCCCCATAGAGGCTTATCTGCGACAACTACGAGCCAGCAGGCTCCTTGTTTGTGAGTGGTTCTTCAAAACGAATATTACAAGATCAGTTTAAATAATCCATGGAACAATACTGCGCGATTATTTGCATATTTTTCTGGATTTTAGTTTATACTGTTGGATACACCTATAGACTGAATAATTTGGAAGAAGCACGTACCAAGCCTGTATATCTATGCGCTCCCAACAAACTAGTTTGTATTACATATGTTGCAAAGGAATAAGCCAGTAGCAAGTAGAAGCAAAGGATATTCAGGAGGCACAGTCCGGGGCCAAAGCACACAGAGGATTCAATGATGATAAATATGCCTGTGTACACACCGGAATCCAGGATTTAAAAAAAAAAAAAAAGTAGGGCATGCAGAGGACCACAGAGCATTATGGGATTGGGGCGAGGGTTAAACTAGGGCACCTATTACAGGCTACAACCTATTAGTGCCTATTATCTTGGGAGATACCCTGCTTGAACGTTTTCATGAAAGCCAGTCCGCGTGCAAACAAATGGTCATAAAAGGGATAACATTTATGCCAGTAACTGTATACCTCATCTACGGATAACTTACTACTGTACAACAATTCTGTGCATGAACATTACTAAAAAAAAATCCCCAGAACTGTCCAATTACACCCCAACAGCGTACAATTAAGACAATGTTTACTATGTAACTGACTCCAAAGGCTGCAATTAAGTGTGCCGGGAGGCATTATTGGCTTTATTACCAACAAACAGCGAGAGGTGTGTGTCAAATACTATGTAATTAAAGTAGCATGCTCACAGTTATATGCCAATTATTATTATTATTATTATTCTTTATTTATAAAGCGCCAGCATATTCTGCAGCACTGTACAATAAGCACAGTAAAGACAGGGTTACAATACATTGAACAACATTTGACAAACAGTACAGGAGGAGATGAGGGTCCTATTCCCGTAGGAACTCACAATCTGGGAGGGTTGGGATTGGAAACAGGAGGAGAAGACAGCGAATTTGGTTTAATGGGGAGATGGTGATACCCTCCACCGTGATAGAGAAGTCAGAGGTGGGGAGGCATTGGAGGGAGGAATAAGTAGGAGCTCAGTCTTTGACATGTTGATCTTTAGGTGGTGGGAGGCCATCCAGGAGGAGATGCCAGATAAACAGTCACTGACTTTTGAAAGGAAAGGGGGAGAGAGATCAGGGGTAGAGAGGTAGATCTGAGTGTCATCAGCGTAGAGGTGGTAATTAAAGCCAAAGCTGTTGATGATTTTGCCCAGGGAGGAGGTGTAGATGGAAAAGAGCAGAGGACCAAGGACAGAGCCTTGAGGTACACCAACAGATAGAGGCAATGAAGAGGAGGAGTTACCAGCAAAGGACACACAGAAGGACCTGTTGGATAAATAGGAGTCAACCCAAGCAAGTGCAGTGTCACCGAGACCCAGAGAGTTGAGGGTCTGTCTGTATAAGGAGGGGGTGGTCAACAGTGTCAAAAGCAGCCGAGAGGTCAAGCAGGATGATAATAGAATAGTGGCCGTGTTTTTTAGCAGTTAGGAGGTCGTTGGTGACTTTGAGGGCAGTTTCAGTTGAGTGTAGGGGACGGAAACCAGATTGCAGGGGGTCAAGTAGGGAATTGGAGGACAGGAGGAGGGAGAGGCGGTTGAAGACTAGTTTTTCTAAGAGCTTTGATGTGAAGGGAAGCAGGGATACAGGGCGGTAATTGGATGGAGAGTTGGGATCTAGGGATGGTTTCTTTAGTAAAGGGGTAACTAGCGCGTGTTTGAAGGCGGATGGAAAGGAGCCAGTGGAGAGAGATAGGTTGAAGATGTGTGTGAGAGCAGGGGTGAGGGAGGAGGAGAGGGAGGAATTAGATGTGAGGGAATGGGGTCGAGCGGGCACGTGGTGAGATGTGAGGAGGACAATAAGGAATTGACTTCCTCCTCAGTGGCTGGGAGGAAGCGGCAGAGGGTGGCAGAGGGGACCTCTGGGAGTGGAGGTGGCAGATAACTATCTTGTGTTGGGATGTCGCTTCTGATAGTTAGAGTTTTACTAAGGAAGAAATCTGCCAGGTCTTGAGCGTTGAAGGCAGCTGAGGGGGGAGGTGCGGGTGGGTGGAGGAGGGTGTTGAAGGTGGACCAGAGCTGTTTAGGGTTGGAGGACAGCGTAGATATAAGAGATGAGAAGAAGGATTGTTTGGCCAAGTGGAGGGCAGAGGTGTATGACCGGAGAATAAACTTGAGACTGGGCGGCGATTCCATTCCTTGTGATCATAGAAAAATATAGAATATGTGACCATAATAAAGCTTTTCTTTCCAAGGATTATTTTTTAATCGATATATTTTTAGAATCTATACCAGCAAACTAAATCTCCCACAGCTGGAGGCAGTGCTGCAAGAACAATTCACAGGAGGTAGAAAAGTGGATCAAAGATATCAAACTTTCTTTAAATACTGACAAAACTGTAACAATGCTCTTTGGAACGGCAGCTAAACTACATAAACTGTAAAATCCCCATCTATGTGTGTGGACAAAATCAAATGGCACACTGACCAGTCACTTCTCTCAAATATCTAAGTATGTGGTTAGACCCAAATCTATCCTTTGGCCCCCACATCGAAAAACTCTCATCTAAACTCTACCCCAAACTAGGTGCCCTGTACAGAAACAAATCCTGCCTGAGCTTCACTGTAAGAAAGCAGATTGTACAACAAATGCTTATGCCGGCTATTGAATACGGAGATTTAGTGTATGCAGCTGCCCCGCAAACACTCCAGAAACTTACTACATTGTAGAACTCATTCTGCCGCTTTGCGCTACAATGTAACTACATGACCCACCATTGAGACATGTTAAAAGAGCTAAAATGCCCGTTTCTGGAATCTAGACGCACCCTTCACCTTTCCAACCTGGTGTTTAAGAGATTTTATGGGAAGCTACCACCCTACCTGAATAGGCTGCTACCCCTAGTAGTTCCCCCATCCTATAACATCCGATCCAGGACCTGCACCACAATACAAAAAGAAAGTGTGTCGATCCTCATTTTCCTACACAGCACTGCAATTCTGCAATAACCTCCCAGACGCCATCAAATCGCCGCCCAGTCTTAAGTCACTCAAGAGCTCTCTATTAACATACCTCAATAAGGAATGCACCTGTAAACATGTAACATAGTGACTAGATTTCCTACATATTTATTTTCTGTATATTTGTGTTGGTTTTTTTAATATCTTGCATTTTATTACTTTCTTTTTCTGTACCTACTGTAACATTTCAATGTTCTTGAAAACGAGAGAAATCTCAATGTATCCTTCCTGGAAAAATACTTTATAAATAAATTATTGGTTTAACCCTTTCACTACCAAAAAAGGTGTAAACTTGCTTTTGCTACATAATGCAATTATATACAAAAACTAGCAAAGAAAACCCAATTTTCATGCATTTTTAATACAGGATTACTGTGCCCCCTGAGGAAAAAAACAAAATGTGATATCTCACATCTGTCATCCTGTTCTACTGCAAAGAAGAAGCTCTCACTATAGCAAAAAAAGTCAATAAACTTTATTGCTGCCTCACAGTAATACAGGGTGACAGGAGTGAGTCTTCACAGAATTTTTCGACCCATGTGTATCACCAATCTTGCATAAAATCCTGCTAAGATTCCACAAATTGGAAAATTTGCAAATTCAAAATGCTCCTGGTCCTGAGCATTTAGGAGAAGACGTGCTCTACCTGTAGCTTCTTGGTAGTGAAAGGGTAGAGTGGCATTCAGTCAATGGTGGACCAGAACACACACATCAAATAATGGTGTGACGTTTATGTGAAGATGAACCATTTTATGGTTTAAAAACGGACCATATATAAATATCAAAACACATGTTGCCTATATTATAGATGGCTTCTTCAGACCTACAATGAACTTCATTCTTAAAGGTCAAGAGAAACAGGCGTGAATCTTCCACTTTATATATGCTCAGCTCTTATTTTGAGCTTTGTCGCTTATATTGATGCCATTTAAAATTGCCCGATTTGATGCACTGACCGGCAAGTCTTAAAGTATCTTGTGCACCCCATCTTGGATTGCAAGGTCTCGCAATGCAGAGAGAATGGTATACTTTATGAAAAGTCTCTGAATAAGTTGTGCGCGCCATCCTGGAATACCATTGAACGTTATCGATCAGCATGGTCTCAATATCTGGATCAAGAAGCCTCAGGGATGATTACTGTAGATACTCGAGTATACCGCTAGATTTTGGGGACAAAAATTGACCTTAAAATTGGAGGGGGTCGCGTTATATGCGAGACTCTGCATCGCGTGAGGAAAAAATAAATAAAAAAAAACAACTTGACTTGCCAGGGATCCTAAGTCTTTAGTCTCCCTGAAGTGAATGTGGGCTCCCTGACGCCTGTAAACACTTCAGGAACTCCCTGGAGAGGTGGGATCCATCACGACCAGAGGGCATGCTCGTTTTAAGCAAATAATTCACCCTCGCTCCGTACAGCACGCCGGGAGGTGTAGTTTTCTGATCTCCGGTTCCAGCAGGCAGACTCTTCCACTGTGTCGTTCGCCAATATTCAGCCCCACCCCGTTGTTGCCCCGTCCTGACGTCACTGCAGACACATTGTGTGATACTCCTCACATTCTGAATGTTAGGAGACTCGTGCAGGCCTCTGCAGGGACATCAGTAGCTTATTTGGGGGGGGGGACTGCATTTCAGTGGGCGACGCGGTGGATGAGCCTGCCGGAGGTCAGAAAATTACACCTTCCGGCGTGCTGGCTATTGGTGAAGGATTCCCTGCGTTGGTCATCTCGCTCTGCCATCCATCTTATTGCAAGTAAGAAGACGGGTGGCCGGCGGCTTCATACTTAGTAACAACTACAATCATTGTGGAGCAGACCACCCAGTGCCAGAGGGGGAGCCTGTGTTAAGAGACCCGCGAAGGATTTTAATTGCTTACTGGTACAGTATACTTTTAAAATTTTGCTCCTCGCGTTATATTCGATTCTTGAGTATTCTCTCATTTCCATAATAAATATCCATCGCGTTATATTTGGGTCACGCTATACTCTAGTATCTACGGTATACAGAAAAATTTATTATATCTGCATCACAATAAGGAGAATCAACTTTCATGGAAATTTAAAGAGCTGGACATACAGTATAGGTCAAATATTATTCGCTTAACAGACTACATAATTTTCGCTAGATAGCCAATTGGTGTGCACATCAATTCCCACCTATGCTGGCAGTATTATCAGGACAACTTGCGCACTAATTGGCTGCGCTGTGTTCAGTTAAAAAAAACACATGTTTTTCAGCTCGCTCGAGTCAAACTACTGTCAGAACTGCATGTTCTGTGCCATGATGCTGTTACAATAAAGATGTAAACTGAAGAATCAATGCAATCGTTTACAAGTATGGTATTAATAAAGCACCAACAACCTCCGTATCACTGTACAATGGGTAAGACAGAGTAAACCAAATTAAGAAACAAGTTAGACACACTGAGAACAACTAGAAGACCGGAGACTGTACCCAAGAGTTTCCAATCTAAAGATGATTGGGGTGACACACAGGAGCGGGTAAACTGCAGAGAATGAGAAGAGAGACTTCTTGAAAGACTGGAGGTATGGGGAGAGTAAAATGGTACAAGGGAGAAAGTTCCATATATAGGGGCAGCTCAGGAAAAGTCCTAAAAAAGGGTGAGAGTTGGGAGCGTGGGTACGAGGAGAGGATACTATCAAATTAGACAGTATGGTGGTACCTACCGCATCCCACACAACTGCAGAGACTCCCATTTCTTTCCAGTTCTGTTTGATCCGTATAGAGTGATTGACAAAGTTGTAGGTTGCATCAGAACTGTGAAACCGTTGCAGAACATGGAGCGCACCTTCTTCGTAAGGCACCAATGCCATTTTGTTGTATTAAATTAATGACCTAACAAAACAATAACGTACACACATAAGAAATACTCACAACACAGCTATGCACACATTTATCTTACTCACATTGTAAAATCACTTTGACACATTATTCTCCCTTACTTTTTTGGACACACCATGCCTTAATGAAGGGGGGGGGGCCACAGGTAAAGATACCTTGAAATAGCTGTATAATACATGTTCCTAGTCAAGACAGTTGGGATTACAACCTGGAATGCTGTTGAAAGCATTGGTACCATGGGTATTCTTCCATAAAAATTTGCTAGCTTTGTTTGCCACTCAGGTTTATATACTTTAGCGATTTTAAAGTTGTGATCTCCTATAAACTCCGTTAGAAACTGTAAAAACATTGCTCAACAGCTTCATCAGGAACACCGAAGAAAACCACAATGAAACCTACACTAAAAACTTCAGCGGGAGCTATTACACCAATGTCAGAAATCTGGCAGAAACTATGGGAATTCAG
Source organism: Leptobrachium leishanense (assembly GCA_009667805.1). Lineage (NCBI taxonomy): Eukaryota > Metazoa > Chordata > Amphibia > Anura > Megophryidae > Leptobrachium > Leptobrachium leishanense. Next base: position 81,788,943 of record CM019069.1, on the reverse strand, counting down.
TGTGTCGGGATCTGCCATTGTTTTTTTCCATAATAGTGGCACCATAACCCACCTGAAGGTCACTGGGGGAAGGGGGAGAGAGACAAAAACTTAGTGAATAACTCAATATTTATATTCACATGAGGGTATAAATTGCATCCAATGTAGAGAACTTATGGAAAAGAGAAAACAGAATAAAGGGGACTGAAACAAAACAAGTGCACATGCGCCATTATATAATGGATTAACCCCCTTCACTACCATGATCGGGTTTACACGATCAGCAGACACATCAGCCAGAGATAGTGTAAACATGATCTGGAGCTATGCGGAGTAATTGCATATGAAATTTGTTTGCATTTGGGCTCCAAACTGTACTCCAAAAAGTTTTAACACTTTGACCAGGACACTGGGAAACACCACTTGAAAAGCTGGGGATGTGTTTAAGACAAAGATCACTAGCGGATTCAGCACACAGAGCCCCAGCTGCAGTAACCCTTTTTGTCCAGCAGATGGCGACACGGTCTGCCAAATAAGGCTTCCATGGCGAAACATAAATTGGTAGTTTTCAGCGATTAGGACTTACTGTATAATTAATGAAAACTAAATATCACTGGTTCCTGACGGTGGTGTTCTGGAAAACCACTTGTCAGTGAAGGGGTTAAATGTATATTCTGAAACTTCTAGAGTACCTATCTAAAAAATGATTCTTGTTCGTAGGAAGAGTCTGCACACTTCTCCATCCCAAGTTGAAAACATTTGCTTACCAGTGATGTTCCTTTATCAAAAAGCAAGACTTTCATAGTAGCGTATGACAGGGTTAATATTGTGCCATAAAATGCTTACAAGAAGCATTCTGCGCAAAAATATGCTTACGTCGGAGACAGGACGGGAAGGGTCATCTTTGCAAAAACCTTGGAGCCTGGATGGGATGTATGTCCTTCTTGTGTCAGGAGAAGATGTCCCTTATCCAAATATCCAAAGGATATGGCCTTCAAGTGTCAGTGTTCTGCTAATTGAGGGTTTTCTTTTGAAATATTGTATTTGAGTATAGTCCATGAAATATGTGTAAACCTGTCTGGTTCACAGCTGCCTACACCTTATTCTTGAAAAGACTATAAACGTGAATAATCTGGTCACTCATTGAAGTACTTGCGTAGCCGAACGTCTCACATGTCTTCTGTGGATCTGTGTGACTGTCACTTCCCATGTTCTGAGGACGGGATAAAAAAAAAAAAAAAAGAAACACAGAAGGAGCCAAAGTCTGCATGCAGCCATAGTGCCCACCCGGATGGGGAAAAGTTACCCAACAGTGTAGTGTAGTGTCTGGAGTTTAATCAACAACTGGTAAGCAAAACACATGATTATAGGTCAGAAGAGGAAAGTCTACAGACTTTCTCCATTAAAGAATAAAGGAATACTGTAGATACAAGTATACCGCTAGATTTTGGTGACAAAAATCTACCTTAAAATTGGAGGGGGGTGCGTTATATTCGAGACATCTGCATCGCATGTAAAAAAAATAATTTTACTTGCTCAGGGATCCCAAGTCTCCCGGCAATTCCACTAGTGTCCCTGTAATTCATGCGGGCTCCCTGACGCCCGTAAACCCTTCAGGAACTCCCGGATTCAGTAGAGGTGGGATCCATCAAGGCCAGAGGGCATGCTCAGTTTAAGCCAATCAATCAAGATTGGCTTAAAACAGAGCACGCACCCTCGTTCCGTGCAGCATACCGGCGGCTTCATACGTAGTATCAACTACAATCATTCTAGAGCAGAGCACCCTGGCCTGAGGGGGAGCCTGACTGTGTTAAGACTAGAGACCCTCGAAGGATTTAAATTGTTTACCGATACAGTATACTTTTATAATTTTGCTCCTCGCGTTATATTCGAGTCTTGAGTATTCTCTCATTTCCATAATAAATCTCTATCCATCGCGTTATAGTCGGGTCGTGCTTTACGCGAGTATCTACGGTATAAATGGATTTAAAATCGGTAATAATGTCCAAAAACAAAAAATAAAATAGTTATTGGCCAAGAACAATGCATAACTCTTATTACCTCCAATAAATTTCTAGGCCGAGTATTCAATTATTTTTTTTATCCCCGTACCCATTTAGGTTTATTGGAAAATTGGGGGTGGTTCCTACCGGCGCAATGGATATTGATTATATGGTAGTGTTGTAAATACTTCATGGGCTGGTAAATTCCAGGTCTCTGCACGTGTCATGCAAGATAGTACAGTTATAACTTCTTAAATATAAAGTGCTCTCGTAATATCATATATGGGTGACACAAAGTGCAAATGCGACAATAAAGTGCATATAGTGTAATATAATGCAGATCGGTCAAAGTGACTAAGATAAGTGAAATAAAAAGGTCAGGTTTCAAAAAATGTCCAGTATAGATCAGTTGTGCTCAGAGGTAAAGTTATAGTCCTAGTGTCCTTGGTGACGGTTTCTGGAGTTCCTAGGTGGAAGGGTTGTGCATCAAATGTGCCAGGTGACTTGGTTAATATTACCCTTTCCACGTGTGTTGCGGATTGTTCCTCGCTATAACAGTTCTCCCCCATTTAGGTTTATTGGCTGTTTGTGAAAGCAGAAATAAGCCTTCTTGCCACCAGAGGACGCTCGTGTTTCCTACCGAAGAACTACAATCAATATAGGACAATATGCCACAGTGGGAGTGCTGGCAAGGTTACGCAGCTTCGCTGCCACTTTATCCATGTTCTCCAGCTGGCAGAAATGTCCTATACTGAGATTTTTCTATTGTTACAGGTGAGTAAACAGAATGAGAGATAGTGGAATTTGCTTAAGATAAAGCACAAGCTCATTTCAGATGTAAAATAGAACAGAATCTACAGATTGTGTTTATTCTAGATCACGTCATTCCACATCACACCCAGTTCTGGAAATGCCACACTGCCAGGAGTGGCAACCAGCAGCTCACTGTCAATCTATTAATAGGGATGTTCCTGTGAAAGACTTGGTTTGAATGGAGCGTGTTATTGTAACCTACAGTTGTGTTCAAAATTATTCAACCCCCAATGCTGTAAAGGGTTTTAGGGAATTTAGTGTACATTTGTAATTGTATTCAGAATGAAATCCTACAAGAACTTTTTAAAGAACCATATGCAACTAAAATGACATCAATTGGTTTTGTAATACAGTAGTAAATGTTTCTTTTGTGAATTCTTCATTGACACAATTATTCAACCCCTTAAAGACTACCACTCTGAAGAACAGAGGTTCATTCAAGTGTTTTCAATCAGGTATTGAAAACACCTGTGGATGTCACGGAGCAGCAATAAAGCATAATAAGCACCAATTAGGCAGCTTTAAAATGACTGTGATACTCAGCTCCTTCTAGACATTTACTGGTGTGGTTACAAACATGGTGAAGTCAAGAGAATGGTCCAGGAAGACAAGACTGCATTATGCCAAAAGTCATGTGGACAAACCACAGAAGTTTTGGGATAGTGTTCTGTGGACTGATGAAACAAAATTAGAACTGTTTGGGCCCATGGATCAACGCTATGTTTGGAGGAGGAAGAACAAGGCCTATGAAGAAAAGAACACCTTGCCTACTGTGAAGCATGGCGGGGGGGTCAATCATGCTTTGGGGCTGTTTTGCTTCTGCAGGTACAGGGAAGCCTCAGCGTGTGCAAGGTACCATGAATTCTCTTCAGTACCAGGAGATATTGGATGACAATGTGATGCAGTCCGTCACAAACCTGAGGCTTGGGAGACGTTGGACCTTTCAACAGGACAATGATCCCAAGCATACCTCCAAGTCCACTAGAGCATGGTTGCAGATTAAAGGCTGGAACATTTTGGAGTGGCCATCGCAGTCACCTGACTTAAATCCGATTGAGAACCTCTGGTGGGACTTAAAGAAAGCAGTTGCAGTGCGCAAGCCGAAGAATGTGACTGAACTGGAGGCTTTTGCCCATGACGAATGGGCGAAGATACCCGTAGATCGCTGCAAGACACTTGTGTCAAGCTATGCTTCACGTTTAAAAGCTGTTATAACTGTAAAAGGATGTTGTACTAAGTACTAAGATTGAAGGTCACTTGGGGGTTGAATAAAACTGATAATGATGTGATGAGCACAGAAAAGACATTTGTGGTTATTTCATTATAAATGTTATGTTATATTTGTCTGACCTACACGTGCCTCTTTGATTTAATTGTAAGCAAGATGACTGAATGATCAAAATCTATGTCAAACTGGGGGTTTGAATTTCAGTGGGGGTTGAATAATTTTGAACACAACTGTATGTATTTATATATGAGGTTTGTTGTGTGTGTGTGGGTCTGTGTCTGCAGTGGGTAAATAGGGTGTCCAATGACAGAGCAAAGAAAATAAGTAAACAAAACAATATCACAACGTCACAAAGTACAGATGTTAACACAAAACATATAATAAGTATATATATATATATATATACGTATCTCAGAGTGGCCAAACTGATATTAGAAGCAACGGTCTACACTTCTAGGCTCAAAAAAGTAGCCAAAAGCACACACTACATGCACAAAAAATACCTAACAGCAAAAAGCACCTTGATAAAGGCGAATCCTCGCTGAAACTTTGCTCCTAACTTTTGTAGCTGGCTCCTAGATTCAAAGAAAATTTGTCAAGCCCTGGGTTAGACCAGTGATGGCAAACCTTGGCACCCCAGAGGTTTTGGAACTACATGTCCCATGATGCTCAGCCAGCCTAAAAGTGTAACTAAGCATCATGGAACATGTAGTCCCAAAACATCTGGGATGCCAAGGTTCGCCATCACTGGGTTTGACCAATATATTTAATAGTCGTGTACAGAAGCGTTTAATCCCACTTTTTACCACATGCAATGGTTAAAACACACTCGTCTTGGGCCGTCAAACAAACACACTCGTCATGCTCTATTCCAGCTGACCTGTGTGCATAGCAGCTCGAGATGGTAATGTCAAGATGTGTAGACAAAGTATTAATGACTAGAGACATTATCATAACCGAGCTGAACACTTTGTGGCTTGGACGTTGCTGTTGCTTCCTGTAAATAACGCCTCCTATACAGTATGTTGCATAAGAGCTACTAATTTGTGGCTCACCATAGGAGAGTAAGCCATTACTATGTAACTCTCAGCTTGAGCCGGTATTCAGCAAAGTCACTTAACTATGGTTTCTTTAAAAGCGTTACCATTGGTCACACAGTGCTGAGGGCAGCGCAATCCCACGCATCCTTTGTCCTCACACAGAAAGACACTGAGAACAAACAGTTCCAATTGTCAAGCCTTGGCTCTAGCACGACCCTGTTCACACTTTCTTCCTGTAGTCCTTAGGACTCCAGGGAGAGAAAACCAAAGGCAGCCACTGCCAGTATCCATTAACAGCTCTACTCTGATCGCGCTGCCAAAAGCGAGCCACTAATTGTAAACGCATCACTATTAACGCCTTGATTCTCCAAAATAAAAGGAAATTCTGTCTGCATGCTTCCAAAGCAAACCCAGTTTGAACGAAAAAGGGACAGTGTGTAGAGAGTTTCTCCCCCAAAGCATTATTTTTGTAAAGGATAAAAGCTGAAGTTAATTTAACCTCATATTTAGCTCTATGTCAAATTGCATTTTAGCCTACATTTTACGTGTTAATTATGAATCCCAGGTTATGCCATTATTTTTATTCAGCTAAAACTGCTTTGTTGTGAATTCATTAATAAGCAGTAAGATTTGTAATTACATCTATAACAAAGAATATGTATTTGTCAATGGAATCTTAATGACATTCAGCGGTTGTAAAGTACAGAGAGAGTGTAAGGTTAAAACTCTTTGGGCCCTATCACCTCAACGCTAGCGTTCACAAAAAGGAGTGTTAGGCTGGCCGTTCACTGGCAACGTAGTCGGGCACCCGACTTGTTCACCCAACTACAGTCAAGGCCAAATTGGCCGATCAGACAATTCCAGTGGACGACTCTGGACGACCCAGATCGGCTGAAGGACAGGTTGCCAAATGAATAGAAAGAAAGAAGAATACAAACCTGTCTCTGGTGCTGAAACTCAATTTTAAGCTCCAATGACAGCCGCCCTTCAGTGCAGCCGAAGCAGTGGCAAAAAAAGAAATCTTGAGGCTACAGTGTCACATCCTTGGCACCGTGGCCCTTCATGGGGGGACTGGACACAGCTGTTGGCAGGGTTAACCCTTTGAGCCCCAGTACACACCCCGCCTTGAAACTTGCTGGCAATCGTTTATATTCTTTGTTACTAGTGTGTCTGTTCTCCCTGGCTGGGAGTGATAGGGTTAGCGGTCCCGACCATTTCAAGGATCGGAGGGATAGAGGTCTGTCCAAGAGGATCCTCACCACGGTTGTCAAGGGTGAGCGGGACAGCGAACGTGACATAAAGGAATGGGTGGGTAGACACCCTCCATAAAAAAAGAGGGAAAGCCTCAAAAAGGTAATTGCAAAATAAGTTGGATGTTCCCCCCCTTCTCTGGTGCTGAATTTCAGCATCAGGGACAGCAACGCTGAATGCAGCCAGCTCGCAGAGCGAAAGAAAAAAGACGCGAGAAAAGGCAGAGCCTCCCCTGACATTCCAGTAAATTAATGCGCTCATTGTGCTGTAATGACATGTATTGTGTGTATATTTAAACTGTAAATAAAATGTTATTTATTGAAAAAAGTTCTCACTCACCTCTCCATGCTCCCTCGCGGCTTCTCTGTCCTCCGCTTTTTTTTCGATTCCCCTTTCAGTTGCCAGCTGCTGTGTGTGTGTGTGATTCACTACACAGACAGCAGGGGCAGCACTGAGCCAGCTTAGCCTACGAAGTTTGCGCAGCTGAATGCTACACTAATTGCGTAGCTCAAGCTGGCTTTTCTTCCTTGTTCTATGCTCTTCAGTGCCTCCAGAGGCATTGAGAGCATTTGAAAGCTTGAGCCAATGGGAAAGCTCCATTGGTCTCAAGCAATTCCTTTATTTAAAAAAAAGGAAACGCCCACCATGGGAGGGCAGAGCTCCCCATGGATTGATTGACGCAGGACAGTTATGTGATTGTCCTCGTCAGTCGTGGGGGGGGGGGGAGGCAGAGCTCAGCAGTCAGCATGTGTGTAATAGCGCCCTCTATTAGTCAGTATTGTAAGTGCATGCTCTTAGAACATTAAAATCCTATATGCAAACTTTATTTTAAAGAGTTGTAATAGCGCCCTCTATCAGTCAGTATGCTGCAGAATATGCTGGCGCTTTATAAATACAGAATAAGAATAATTCTCTTAGAACTGTAAAAAAAAAAAAAAAAAAAAAAAAGGCAAACTTTACTTTATAAATAGTGAAACTCTATTCTCCTATATAACGATTATCAAATGCGTAAATTGCGACTGCGTAACCCTGTGTATAACTGGCTCAGATACTATCCAGTGCCTCACCAGCCACTGACCTCACTGGACTTCACTGCGGGCACAGTGGTTTAACTGTGTAATGCCCCTTTTCATGTAAATTGTATTAGATCGTCCCGCCATTGTCCGATAAATCCCATTGAAATGGGTAAGATCGCTAGTCTGTTGTGGCAAAAAAATCGTCTGAAATCATCAGATGATGGTCGGATGTAGTGGAAAAGGGCTGATTCACCTGCATGTTGTAGGATCGGTCAGACGACTTCAGATGATATCGGATGATTGCACAAATACGATCACACTGGACGGCCAGTCTTAGCGCTAGGTTAATCGAGGTGATTGTGCGATTTATCGTGCGGATTTTGCCACGACGTCGCAGCAAAATCCGCGCGACGTCGCACTATGTAGTTTCTCCAATGCATTTCAATGGAGCTGTTCACATCTTACCGCGCGAAGTCACATGTCGCGCGTCGCAGAAGCATGTTGCTGGTACAGGAACCTTTTTTTGCGATTTGCTATCTGCGATTTTGCGATTTGTATTGGTGGTGCTTTGTAAAAAAAAAAAAAAAAAAAAAAAAAAAAAAATCACACAAAACAGCGATGTCACGCGATGTTGCGCGACATTATCGCACCATGTCGCGAATATGAAAATCGTGCGGAAAGTTGTGCGACTTTCAAATCGCACAGTGTGAACGGCCTTATGCGGCATGCTAATGGGTTAAAAAAACTTTAGCGAATCAGTATTAGCGCTTGCTTACTGTATTTTGCGCTCCCTATAATTAACATGGGGAGTGCAAATTACAATTGTAATACAATAATTACAAACAGCTGTCGCCAACTAAAAAGAGTTTGCTACAGCTCAGAGCTGGTGCTATCTGATTGCGCTTCTGCAGAATCCGTTAGCAGCAGCTGGACACCCCCCAAAATACTCATCTCTCCTCCCGCGGCGAGAACAGTGCCCGTTCCTCCGCTTCTGGCCGCCGGGAGAAGAGTGAGACTGGAGAGATTTATATATAAAAAAGGGTTTTACCAGGAAGGATACATTGGGATTTCGCTCGTTTTCAAGTATGTCCTGGGTTCAAGAACATTGAAATGTTACAGTTTTTACAGAAATACAAAGTAATAAAATGCAAGAAATTAACACAAACAAATATACAGGATTAACAGAAAATAAATATGTAGGAAATTATAGTCACTATGTTACATGTTTACAGGTGCATTCCTTATTGTGGTATGTTAATATGGAGCTCTTAAAAGACATAAAAAAAGTCCTGGCATGTCCTGCCGGTCATTTGAAATCAGCAGCAGAAGCCTCCATGGAGTTCTATGGCCTCTATGTAGGGAATGCTTGGGATGATGCTTTAGCGCTGAGCCAGCCTCCAGGAGCCTAGCGGCCACCATGAGGCGGGGGTACTGGATTCAGCACCTGCCCCGTAATCTACAGGTAAAAACAGGGATGCTAAAACGAGATTAGCGAACGCCAATTGTTCTCCTTGGCATCCCCGTTTAGTTGAAGATGATAGTGACCTTATTGCACAAAGATAATATCTAATGTTAAGGTCAGTCTATGACCACCAATTAGAAAGATGATCATTATAGCGTAAACATGACAATGTCCATCACATTTATTTTTGCCTACAAAGAATCTTTAATCAAACAGCCTCTCTGAATGCTTGAAATTCTGTGGCAGGCCACGTCAATTCTGCCATGAACTTCGTAAAAAAAATATTGGATCCTCAAAGGAACAGCAATATCTGGTATGAAATGTACGTCGACATCATGTCCCGATGCATATAAACTGACCTAAAACAAAAAAGACAATTGGGGTTTGCAGTATTGTGGGTTTCACATCCCTGATCAGTGCTAAAAGAGTACTTGTGGATTAACATTAATCTGTAACATTACATAGTTGCCAAACCCACATCCCCGTCACCATGACAACATGCATCTCAAATTAGCAAGTTACATAATAACCATAAAACCGATAGATCAAGTTCCTCTTTCCAAAGCTTATAGTAATGAATACCTGTAAACCTGTCACATATAGCTTGATTAACTGCCGTTTACAGAATATGCCCTCCAACCCAAAACCTTTTACCAAAGCCGAGATTCTCTGAAGCCAGAGACCAGAGGTTCTTGGTAAGAAAACCAGTCGAAAAATTTATCACCTAGAATACACACACGCTTTTTAGGAGTGGGTTGGATTTCCCATTTTGTACATAAACAAGAAAAAACACATATATATCCTATAGGTAATTGTAAATCCCATGAGTGCTGACTAAGTACAAAAAATATTTATTGATCCATAAAATCAACATTCCAGCTCCTCACAGGGGATCTTTCATCGGGATACAGATACAAATATAGAAGGGAAAAAAGATTAATTGGAAAGCCACTCACCCATCCGATGTGCGTGTTAACCTGGCGTGGTCCCAATGCGTGTGCGCCGGATCCCGGCGCTCTGTGATAACGTGTACCCCGCTCCCATGGCAACCGCCCAAGCCGGCTAAATTAATGCCGGCTCCACGTGATCCCAGCAAAGAAGTTTAAACCATCTCCCTACAGGCAGACAGTATAAATTCAATCACAGTATAATGTGTAAAACTGATTTTGTAATATTTAAAAATCACATGCCCTTGCGGTCTCGCTTATATTATCAAAACGGATACACCATTGTGCAAGAGAATAAGAAACCACCGTTCAAATAATAGAACCGCATATAGAGATGGCAAATCTGATAAACTGGTTGCTAAACATTTTTTGGAGGTGGGACACCCTTTATCCTCCTTGAAATTCATGGCCATTGACCATATGCCCCCACCTAGGAGGGGTGGTGACAGATCCCTAATGCTTCTACGTAAAGAGGCATTCTGGATACATAAATTAGACACAGTGTACCCCAGGGATTTGAATGTTCTTGCTACTTTTTGTAGCCAAGACTCAATGGGTTAGTTTGTTTCCGTGTGTATAAGTTTAGGTAACAGGTAGGTAAACTATTGTCTGTACTTGAGGTGATGTAGAGATGTAAGCCTCGCTGTATTTAATAGGTGTTCGTATTTATGTGATAATGATTAGTTTTAGGGATGCACCGAAATGTTGGCTACCGTGAATTAAATCGGCCGAAAATTGTGTTTTTTCGGTCTAAATGGAAATTCAGCCGGAATAAAAAAAATATAAAAAAAAAATTTCCCTTTCAAAATGGGGCCTGGAGGCCCGTCTGAGCCTGGAGGCCGGCCGAGCAGCTTGCTCGGGCGGGCTTCGGGATCAGTGGAGTTCCCGGCGCGGCCTGGCCTCCAGGCCCAGGTTCTGATTTTCAGTTTTCAGCCGAACCGATCCCGAATTTTCGGTATCGGTCAGAAATTTCGTTTTCGGTGCATCCCTAATAAGATTTGTGCGGCCGTAGCAATAGGTGAAATGGAAACCCCTTAGGCAGTGGTGTATTTAGGTTTTGTGCTGCCCTAGGCCTGACTAAACTCGTGCACCCCCTAATTTAAATTTGAGGCACCCCTTCCTGTCAAGGGCACACCTCTTCCTGGTTAATCCCCACCCTTCCTCTTTAAGCTCCACCTTTTCCTCTCTTTATATATTAAAAGTGGATACCAAGTGCCTACTTGTATATTTTGTATCTATTGAGATAAATAAAATTATGAAATGTTTAAATTCAAGCATTTTTACAAAGAACAGCCACGCATGTCAAGTATACTGAATCACAGCCGCTCTAATTGGTTGAACAATAAAATCCACAGAAACGTGCACTGCATAGCCCGGCCACACACACATTACCCTCTGCCGCCGCGCGTGCTCCTGGACTCTGAATCTGAAGGTACCGGCGATTCAACATGTCTTCTGCAATTCTACGCCACAATTTTGACTTTAATCGTACTGTTAATATTTTATGCTTGCAACTATTAATATTTTGACTTTTTTCTTGCTAAATGTATTTCCTGCTTTGCTAAAGCCATGCTGCCATATGCCTGCCCCTCCCCCTCCCCCCACAGGTCGTAAACAAATTTACTCTCTACAGCACACACGATCTGACTCTGCTAATTCTTTCTTCCACAGCCCGGCCACACACACTCACATCACCCTCTGCCGCCGCGCGTGCTCCTGGACTCTGCTGTCCCACCCTCCCACCCACCCAGTGCTGGTCAGAAATTTCTAGCTTACTTTCCAGCTGCTTCCACTTTGCAAATCACCCTAATTAACTCAAGGTTCTAGCCCTTCCCATGATATGTTAATCTGTATATTTGTGTTTTGTTTTTAATAGTTTGCATTTTATTACTTTGTATTTCTGTAACAACTGTAACCACTCAATTGTTCTCGAACCCAGGACATACTTGAAAACGAGAGAAATCTCAATGTATCCTTCCTGGTAAAATCCTTTTCAAATAAATAAATAAATAAATAAGAGTGTATCACAGAGCTGCACAGCAATAAAACCCACAGAAATGGGCACTGTGTATGAGCATATCAGAACTGCACAGCAATAAAACTCACAGTAATGTGCAGTGTGTATAAGCGTATCCCAGAGCTCCAGGGCAATAAAACTCACAGTAATATGCAGTGTGTATCACTGATTCCACAGCAATAAAACTCCCAGCAATGCAATGTGCAGTGTGTATGAGTGCATCAGATTTTTATTCTATTCGATTTTATTCCGTATGCAAACGCCCTGCTCCGCTGCTCGTTGTTTGAGAACACAGCTCAAAGCTGACACAGTGACACCTCCTAATGACACCCTAATAATCACTGGTACCTGGGGCGGCCCGCCCTCCACCACTCCCTTAAGTACACCACTGCTCTGTGATATGCTCACACACAAGTTTGGCGAACTGTCAGCAAGTATGGTGCCGTTTGAAGGCAGTGCAAATCCCCATAGAGAAGTAATGGTTAATCTATTCAGAGAAACCCGAACAGCAGAGAAATGGCAGTGAAATGCACTGATGTTCGGTGGTTTTCATTCAGCAGGTTTATTCAGGCGAACCCCATAGGTTTCAATGTTAAAAATATTCCCGTTTTTATGCAATATCTAATAAACCATTTATTATTTTAATCTGCAGTAAAAAGTCTAGATTTTTTTTTTGAGTACCTTTTAGTAATTTCTCAGCAAAATTTCCCCCCTTTTTTTTAATAGTGGTTCTTCTTTTTTCTGTAACAGAACTTTTTGTTATCAAGCATAGGATCTTATATGTAAATGCCAGACATTTTTGTTCAGTAGTTCTTTTGAAAACAGCAGGCCACGGGTTTGCAGTGGAAGCATTCAGCGCCCGACTCCATGCACTTTGGAGACCCTGCGGTGAATGGTGAATTCACTGCAGGGTGGGGAAATTTTATTCCCTGAAGTGCAGGGAACTACAGAACACCAAAATGTTGGCGTCATTTCAGTGCTCTGTGAGTAACCCCTATTTAGTGGTGAGGTTTTTTGCTGCCCCCTGGAAAGTGAAAGCCTAGGCCTTGCCTACCCAGGACATGCTTCAAAATTAGTGAAATCTCAATGTATCCTTCCTGGTAAATTTTTTTTTTTTTTTTTTTAAAAAAAAAAAAAAAAAAAAAAAAAGGGGGGTTTTTTGGGGTGGGGCCACTAGTGCGGGCCGCCGCCCCCTGGAAAGTGCCGGCCTAGGCCAAAATACACCAGTGCCCTTAGGGGCTGCTTTATATCAATAGAGCCGGCATTACATTTAGCCGGCTGGGGCAGATGCCATGGGAGCAGGGTACACGTCACCACAGAGTGCCGGGATCCGGCGCATGCGCACATGCATCAGGACCACGCCGAGGAAACACACACATCGGATGGGTGAGTGGCTTTCAAATTAATCTTCTCCCTTCTATTTAAGCAGGGTTGTGTCATTTATATATGTTTGTATCTGTATCCTGATGAAAGCTCCCCTGTGAGGAGCTGAAACTTTGATTTTATGGATCAATAAATATTTTTGTACTTTGGAAATCCCATGAGTGCTGACCAATACCTATAGCAGGGCTTGACAAAGTCAGGAGCCTGGTAGCCACTGGCTCCTAGAATTTTACTCCTGGCTCCTAAATTTCCAGTTTATTTTATACCAATCTAAAAACATCTAGTTGGCTTCAATGTTTCCTTCCTGTCTCCTACATTTAATGTAAATATATCCAGCCCTGGTGTATGTATTTATATATGAGGTCTGTTTTTGTGTATGTGTCTGCAGTGTGTAAATAGTGTGTCCAATGACAACAGAGCAAAAAAAAAAAATAATAATAATTAGTAGACAAATAAAACAATATAACGTCAGAATGTACATATGTTAACAACCCAGAGGAGACATAGAGAGGAGACATAGAGAGGAGACATAGAGAGGAGACATAGAGAGGAGACATAGAGAGGAGACATAGAGAGGAGACATAGAGAGGAGACATAGAGAGGAGACATAGAGAGGAGACATAGAGAGGAGACATAGAGAGGAGACATAGAGAGGAGACAGAGAGAGGAGACATAGAGAGGAGACATAGAGAGGAGACATAGATATCAGAGCGGCCAAAATGATATTTGAAGCAACGCTCTACACTTCTAGGCTCAAAAAAGTAGACAAAAGACCACATGCACAAAAAATACCTAACAGCAAAAGGCACCAGGTAACAAAGTGATAAATAAATAGGTGCAGCTAAAATCATAATTTGGGTCAGTACAAACCAACTCCCAGATGCAGAGGCAAGGTTCCCAACGTTTCAGCGAGGATTCGCCTTTATCAAGGTATACCTTGAACCCAGGACATACTTGAAAACGAGAGAAATCTCAATGTATCCTTCCTGGTAAAATCCTTTATAAATAAATAAATAAAGGTGAATCCTTGGCTCCTAGATTCAAAGCAAATTTGTCAAGCCCTGACCTATAAGGCTAGGGTCAGATGAACGCATTTTTTCACGTTGTCCGTGAAAAAAATGCTTTGAACGAATGGACGTATTTTTTCACGGAATACGCGATAGGAGAGAGAGAGAAGGAGAGAGAGAGAGAAGGAGAGAGAGAGAGAAGGAGAGAGAGAGAGAAGGAGAGAGAGAGAAGGAGAGAGAGAGAGAAGAGAGAGAGAGAGAGAGAAGGAGAGAGAGAGAGAGAAGAGAGAGAGAGAGAGAGAAGAGAGAGAGAGAGAGAGAGAAGAGAGAGAGAGAGAGAGAGAAGGAGAGAGAGAGAGAGAGAAGAGAGAGAGAGAAGAAGAGAGAGAGAGAGAGAGAGAGGAGAGAGAGAGAGAGAGAAGGAGAGGAGAGAGAGAGAGAGAAGGAGAGAGAGAGAGAGAAGGAGAGAGAAGGAGAGAGAGAGAGAGAAGGAGAGAGAGAGAGAGAGAGAGAGAGAGAGAGAAGAGAGAGAGAGAGAGAGAAGAGAGAGAGAGAGAGAGAGAGAGAGAGAGAAGGAGAGAGAGAGAAGGGGAGAGAGAGAGAAGAAAGAGAGAGAGAGAGAGAAGGAGAGAGAGAGAAGGAGAGAGAGAGAGGAGAGAGAAGAGAGAAGAGAAGGAGAGAGAGAGAAGGAGAGAGAGAGAAGGAGAGAGGAGAGAAGGAGAGAGAGAAGAGAGAGAAGGAGAGAGAGAAGGAGAGAGAAGGAGAGAGAGAAGGAGAGAGAGAAGGGAGAGAGAAGAGAGAAGAGAGAGAGAGAGAGAGAAGAGAGAGAGAGAGAGAAGGAGAGAGAGAAGGAGAGAGAGAGAAGGAGAGGAGAGAGAGAGAGAGAGAAGGAGAGAGAGAGAAGAGAGAGAGAGAAGGAGAGAGAGAGAAGGAGAGAGAGAGAAGGAGAGAGAGAAGGAGAGAGAGAAGGAGAGAGAGAAGGAGAGAGAGAAGGAGAGAGAGAAGGAGAGAGAGAAGGAGAGAGGGAGAGAGAGATTTAAATAGACACCATAACCACCTAAGCTTGTTGAAGTGATGACTTGACCCGGTCGCCCTTTCCTTGCCAAGCTCCACTCCCCAATCTCGGTGACAGCAGTGCAAAGCAAAAGTCTTTCCTTCACTCTGAAGAATGTCAACCCAGAGGCCGGGTTATAAATATTAGAGATGTGTGTACTATGCTGGAGCCTCATTTCTAGCAGAGTTCATTAGAAAATTTCTATAAGAATGAAGAGGAGATGGCAACTTGAATGTATGGAGTTGTAGGCTTTTAATAAAAAAAATATATATATATTATATAAAAACATGGAGCAAAAAGTCAAAGTCCCCTCCACCTATATTTAACATTTTAAACACACTGAACATGTATATAATAAAAAAGAAATCCCTACAATTTCCATCCTTTAAATTAAGTTGCACTGTCACAATCAACATGGTGAGTGGACAAGGAGGCAATGACGAAGTTCATCCCGATAGGGCAATATATTGGGGTAAACATGAGAAACAGAATCTCTCTTTTTTCCTACCAACAATCCATCTTTATTAAAATCACACAAGCCCTCGGCAATCTAGACTTTCTATCTATGCCAATCCTGCCTAATGTTTACGATAAATATTACCGTTATGTAAACACACACACTGTATAGATCAGCAACAATTGAAATGAGACAAAATATATTTTTATCTCCGATTCCACAAATACACTTTTTTTTAGTTATTCACATGATAAATGATAAAATGCTTCAGTTTATCCAGCTGTGCAGTCATCTTACCATTTACATCGGATTCGGCCCTCGCCATAAATCAAGGTTCCCGATAACTGTCAGTGCTTTAATTGCCAGCAGGCTTTGTATTTGGTTATAATTAGAATCTCGCAGTCTGCGCCTTTATCGAATGGCATTTGCAAAGTCACTGGCAGCTGTAACTCGCTCTGTCTCAGCTGTAGATACGGCGGGAGCAGAGAGCAGCTGGGACGCCACAGTGCTGTTGTGTAAACATTTGGGAACCCATCATCACCATTGTTATTTTTAACCTTGCTTCTGCTAAAATGAACCTGTAACCCATTGCATGGAGTCACTGAAGTAAAGCTTGACAAAGACTTCTAGAAATTCACTACTGGTTCCTTGATAAGTAATACGCCACAGATCTTCAGATAATACTTTTCCTGGCTCCTAGATTTGACATGCCTTTGTATTGTATTAAAGCAGGGATCTCTCAATTTGCATAGTGTACATATCTTTTGTACTTACATGCGCAAACTGCGTAACTCACGTGCGTTTTACACACAAGGTACACAAGCAACTGGTCAGAGTGATGGATTGATGCTGCATGCGCAGCTCAAGCCCACGTCTGCTCTTTCCCTGAGCAATCGCTGCTGTGAGTACTCAGACATGATGATGTCAGCACGCAATCCTGGGTGAGAAGGGGGGAAATCACTCCATGCAGTCTGACCACTTTAATAAGATATAGTCGTCAGGATAAGTAGAGTGTCCCTTTAAAATAATTTCATGGACAAACTGAGTAGAGGGACGGAGGGAGTTTGTCCAAGGGGCCCGACCCAAGCGTGGGAGGGAGTTGGGGGGGGGGGAAGGACCGGGCAAAAGGGAGGGATGGCAGCTCCGTATTAGAGGGTGGGATGGTGGCACAGGACTCCAACGAAGGATAAAACATCAGCGGTACAGATCCTCTACCCAGTGGCAGTACTATAGTATGGCTACTGCTAAACTAAATAAAAACCAATTGACTGCAGGCATGCGAGTAGTTTGATAGATAAGTTGACAGAATATTTTTCAATTCATCAGACTAAAAAAAAGGGTTTTCGTAAAAGAATATTATGCACTAAACAGCCCCTCCCTCCTTTTTTTTTTGCTTATGCAATTTGCATGTTGTACTTAACCGTTCATATGTACATATACAAATTGCATATCTCACGTAACTTGCATACTTGTCACACACAAGGTACAAGAGAGCCTGCTCAGAGTGATGGATTGATGCTGCATGCGCAGCTCAAAGCCCATGCTTTCTCCCCAAAACAAACGCTGCCACAAGTGATCAGATAGGCATGATGAAGTCATAAAGCAAAGCTGGAGAAAAATGTCATCTGAGCTTATTCCCATTATACCGTGTGAAACAAAAACGCAATTAGAGGCTTTGGTTCCTGTTAAAGGCCATTAAAAGAAACCAAAGCCTCTAATTGCGTTTTGTTTCACACGGTATAAGGGGAATAAGCACAGATGACATTTTTCTCCTTGTTAGGTTTTATACATGTTGCTGGGCTGGATACATTTGGTGGTTGCAGCCACCCCATCAGGGAATAGGCACGACCCCACCCCTCCTGTATTATATAAAGCAAAGTTGGGCACACTCCACGCAGCCTGACCACTTTGATAAGCTAAAGTGGTCAGGGTGAAAAGAATGTCCTTTTAAGATGATTTTTTGCACAAACTATGAGGGTGGGAGGGACTAGAGGTGGGAGATAGTAAGTCTGTGCAAGGGACTGACCCAAGTGAGAGAGGGAATTTGGGGAAAGCAACCGGACCACAGGGGAGAGTTAGCAGCTCCTGAATGAAGAGAGGGTGGAAGGAAGGGTGGGTTGGTGGCACAGGGCTCCAGCCCCAAGGAAGGATAAAATACCAGCGGTACAGCTCCTCCACCCAGAAGTAATACCCCATGGTCTGTGCTAGAATTCTGCCACTGTTGTAAACTAAATAAAAACAAACTGGTTATGTCTAAACATAACCCTAGAACTAAATCATACCGAGTAAAGCAGCCGGCACGCCCTTTTCAAACACCTCCGACGTAGCATCTGAGGTTATTAAACATTTAACTGTGAGTGATGCGCACAGACCGATAAATCGATAATGAAAATAGTTGTTAACTATCCTCATTATTGATTAGATGTTTCAGCCCAAATCGAAGATCTCAAGAGACAGCAGGCCGTCTCAGAGAGGGTGACGTCAGCATGCGTGTTGGCATCAAGTGACCTATCTGGTGACCGGCAGCTGGGAAACAAAAAATTCCTGACTGCGGGTAACATTGGGAAGGGTGGTGGAAACTCCTCCACTTCATCCAACATTTACTACACATCAGGGACGACTCATCACAATTTAACCCTCTTTAAAAACTATAATGTAGTCAGAAGGATTAAAGCGTACCACCCTACCTGAATAGACTGCAGTTCCCTCATCCTATAACCTCCGGTCCAGGACCTGCACCTTACTTACAATACAAAAAGAAAGTGGCTCGATCCTCATTTTGCTACACAGCACCGCAATTATGGAATAACCTCCCAGATGCCGTCAAATCTTCCCCCAGTCTAAAGTCACTCAAGAGCTCCCTATTAACATACCTAAATACGGAATGCACCTGTAAACATGTAACATAATGACTATTTCCTACATATTTATTTTCTGTTAATCTGTATATCTGTGTTTTTTCATATCTTGCATTTTATTACTTTGTATTTCTGTAAAAACTGTAACATTTCAATGTTCTTGAAAATGAGAGAAATCTCAATGTATCCTTCCTGGTAAAATACTTTATCAGGGTTATTCAGAGAGAGGTGAAAAGCAGGAGAATGACTGGAGAATGAAAAATTCTAGGTTAAAATAGCCAAACCAGAAAAATTCTCCCTTTCATCTCACTTTCCAAAGCGACTATTTTGACCTAGAATTTCTCATTCTCCAGTCATTCTCCTGCTTTTCACCGCTCTCTGAATAACCCTGTATAAATAACTGGTGTAAATCCTAGAAGCTCATACACAGCCAACCATTACAAGTCATTATAGGGTGGTGGTAGCTGGAGTACTCAATACGCAAGGATTTATTCCAGGCCAAAAATAGTTAACCTGGCCGAATATCAGGAACTGTACAAAATCTGTTATGTTGGGCATAAAAATGTGCAATAATGTAGTGATTCTCCAGAAATCCACAGCAAAATGACCTTGGCATCTTTAGCCATGATCTCTCTGCACACCATTCACCCGTGCTAAAGGAAAATAAAGCAGCAGCACTTACTGTCTGACACATGTGTACGCTCTCAGCCCTCCTTCCGGAAACAGCATGTGTTCTTTATTCTTGTATTATGATTGGCTGCTCCGTAGATTCTGACTTTGCGTTCCACGCCTCGCTCTCGCTGCTAGATTCTTTATAAGCACTGCCTTCAAATCCTTTCCTCTCGCATTTTATTGGATACCAAGTTTGATACGGTGGACAGCCAAAGACATCGCCCAGTTTGTCGGCGAATGATGTGACCGCCTGCACACGAGGGAGGGGCTTCGAGTGAGAGGCAAGAGCTGGTGGTGGTTAGCAGGGGAGGTGTGGCGTGCGTCACGGTTCCCCCCGCCCTCTTCTCCCGTGGGACACCGGCCGCCTGCGGTGCGGAAAAAAGATGTGCTGGCTGTCCCGGCTTTCCTAGCCTCCTCCCGCCGCCGGGCCCCGGCCTCCATGCCGCCGCTGCTACTGCTGTGAACCGCCTGGGGAAGAAGGCCAGGGCTTCTCGGGGCGTCCACCCTCGGCCGCCACCATGGGCAACACCGTGACCTGTTGCGTGTCTCCGGACGCCAGCCCGAAGCCTGGCAGGGACCGAGGAGTGTCCGAGCGAGCGGATCCCTATCAGGTGGAGCTGGAGCTGGGAGAAGCCGAGCCCGGGCCGCACTTACAGCACATCAGTGACCGGGAATTCCCCGATGGTAAGTGTGTGCGGGGCGGCCTGAACTACCCGCCGGCTGCGTGTGTGTGTGCGGGGCGCCCTGAACTACCCGCCGGCTGCGTGTGTGTGTGCGGGGCGGCCCTGAACTACCCGCCGGCTGCGTGTGTGTGTGCGGGGCGCCCTGAACTACCCGCCGCCGCTGTGTGTGCGGAGCGGCCCTGAACTACCCGCCGCCGGCTGCGTGTGTGTGTGTGTGTGTGCGGGGCGGCCCTGAACTACCCGCCGCCGGCTGCGTGTGTGTGTGTGTGCGGGGCGGCCCTGAACCACCCGCCGCCGGCTGCGTGTGTGTGTGCGGGGCGGCCCTGAACTACCCGCCGCCGGCTGCGTGTGTGTGTGTGCGGGGCGGCCCTGAACTACCCGCCGGCTGCGTGTGTGTGTGTGTGCGGGGCGGCCCTGAACCACCCGCCGCCGACTGCGTGTGCGGTGGGGGTCGCCGGATCGTTACGGGGGGGGGGGGACCCGGCCGGATCTTCCTGGTAAAATCTGTGAAATCTTTGCTTCGTTTTACAGAATTGGGGGGGGGGGGTGTATTATTTCTGGAAGGAGGGGGTACACTTCCTGGATCAGACTGGAAAATGAGGGTGTCATGATCTTTACCGTAGATATGTTTTAGGAGAGCCTTGTGTTTTTTCCCATTTCCTAATAGTCCTGTGATCTGGAGGGCTGTCGCAGCCCACAGGGATCACTCATGGTGGCTAGTGTCCCTCTAATGAAATCTCAGTAGATGGAGCACATGATTGTCGCTGGAGGTTTTTGTGGCGTATCATTGTGTATATGAATGCCGTGTGAAAGCTGACATTCCATTACTAGAGGCCGCGTTCCAGAGGCCTTCAGCAGCCACCTTTGTTGCCTAATGGCAGGGCCAAATCAGCATCCTGTTCCCTCCAAGTTGGTGGACATCTGAATCAACTTAGAAAACTCCAGTGACTTTCAAAGGAGATTGGTGGATTTGGTAGAGCAAAGAAAACGTTGAGACCAGGTACAGTTTCCAAATGTGACAATTTCTTGTATGTTTACAGCAGCGGGCAATGTTTTACAGGACAAGCGGCATTTTTCTAAAGGATGCCAACCAGCCGAAACCTTGCCTGCTACTGCCGTAAACCTTCAATAAATTGCTACATTTTGGAATGAAGTGCTGAGTCTACTCAACTCTTTTGCTGGTAGGTGTGTGCTGGCGGTTGTGGAGCCTGTCTGCGCTCTTCCTGTTGTTGTGCGGGCGTTTTCCTGGGCATTGCCATCTGTTGCGCACTATTTTAGCGTCCGGTTTATCAATAATAAAGTTGGCGCCCGGCAACTGCTCCGGGAATAGACCCCGTCGCTGCTTGATGGGACAATACGTTGATGGTTTTTAAGCTTTATTTTAGGGCTGCACCGATACCATTTTTTTTTTTTTAAGACTGAGTACAAGTACCGATTAGTTTTTAAAAGTACTCACCGATACCGAGTACCGATACTTTTATTTAATGTCATGTGACCGCTTTTCAATAAGAACAGACCTCATATAAAATGCCCCCGCGCTCACTAACCTCCGGCGCTGCCAGGCTCCTCCTCCGTCTTCCTTCTTCGAGCGGCCGCAGGCAGAGGTTGTAGCCCGGCCACTCCTTGGGAACCACGTACACAGTCTCGTGAACTCCGTGGCTGTGCACGTGGTTCTCAACAAGTGGCTGGGCTACAACCTCTGCCTGGGCCGCTCGAAGAAGGAAGACTAAGGAGGAGCCTGGCAGCACACCAACTAAACCGGCCGGCAAGTCAGCCCAGTGCTGCCTTCCGGTATCAGTTTAGATATCGGGGGGGGGGGGCCCTGCACGAGTAGTACTCGTACCAAGTACTCGTGCAGATCCCGGTATCGGCACCAATACCAGTATTGGCCCCGATACCGGTATCAGTGCATCACTACTTTATTTCTTGTTAATATTGTGCTAAGACAGGCGTTACCTGTCCATATCAAAACGCATCACCTTTTAGTTTCTGGGGAAAGTGCACATATAAGCGTTAAAACACCAAGCCGTGGAGATCCAGTGATCAGCCCCGAGAACCTTTTTATGATTTGCTATTCTTTCTGGAACTTTTAGCCTGATTTGTCATTTTTCGTTGCTCCCTGTGTGCTTTTAGGAGTTGCAGATCTTCATTTATAGGATGAACAATGGAGAGATTAACGCCTGGGAATACGGCTAGTGCGGCTCTCTGTATGGGCTCTTTATTACAGCTCACAATACAGAAAACCAGGAGATGACGGAGATGCCTCCTTGTAAAATCTCACACTCAGTCACATATCTGCTTTCATTAGAAGCCATTCCTGCGAGGCGGCAGGATTTTATAAACGCCTGTATGAAAACCTAGGAGCCCTCTATACAGGAGTGCAGATTTGTGTAGAATAAACCAGAGCCACAGCCGCTTGTGTATACCAAAAAAAAATGTATATGCTGGGCTTCACCATTCCAGAGCCAGATAACCACTTTCTATTACAAACTTACTTTCAGCTGTGAAATGTCTAGATTATTCCCTGAATATTCTACAAATCTGTCCCCGGTACCTAAAAATGTGTAGTTGGTTACAATGTTTTGTCTTTTTGCTCGTCAAACATTTGCAGATCCTGCCTTATGGTGGGAATATATTAGATGAGTGGTCCCCAACACTGGTCCTGAAATAACCCCTAAAAGGCCAGGTTTAGAGGATTCATTTAGGCCCGGCCCGCAGGGGTCAGCAACCTTAGCTCCCAGATGTTTTGGGAACTACATTTCCCTTGTGGCTCAGTCAGCCTAATGGGTGATTGAGCATCATGGGAGATGTAGTTTTAAAACATCTGTAGAGCCAAGGTTGCTGACCCTGCCTTGGAAATGCAGACTGAATCCTGCAATCACTGAGCAGCAAATCAGATCACCTGTGCTGTGCTTCAGATATCTGGAAAACCTGACCTGTTAGGGGTACCTGAGGACCATGGTTGGGAACCACTGTATTTAGGGATGCACCGATACTAGTATCGGTATCGGGGCCGATATTGCCGTTTGTACGAGTACTTGTTACTCGTGCAAACGGCCCGATACATCCCGCCGATACCGGAAGCCGGCGCTGGGCCGGCTTGCCGGTATCCGCGGGGCTGGGGAAGCTGGCCGCGTGCATGAAAAGCACGCGGCCAGCGTTCCCCTCCGGCGCGCCAAATACTCACCCTTCCTGAAGTTCCGGTCTCTGGGCAGTGATGCGTTCCCGCGGCCACTGGGCGCTCCTGTGACGCGGCCTCTCGGCTGGAGGCAGCGTCACAGATGCGCCCGGCGGCCACGTGACCGCATCACTGCCCAGAGACCGGAACTTCAGGAAGGGTGAGTATTTGGCGCGCCGGAGGGGAACGCTGGCCGCGTGCTTTACATGCACGGCCAGCTTCCCCAGCGTTCGAGCTGGGGGTAAATCCATGAGACCTGCGGGCCAATCCATGAGACCTGGGGGGCAATATCCATGAGACCTGGGGGGCAATATCCATGAGACCTGGGGGGCAATATCCATGAGACCTGGGGGGCAATATCCATGAGACCTGGGGGGCAATATCCATGAGACCTGGGGGGCAATATCCATGAGACCTGGGGGCAATATCCTGAGACCTGGGGGCAATATCCATGAGGTCTGGGGGGCTATCATGAGACCTGGGGCAATCTCATATAAATTTTTATGAGGTCTGTTCCTATTGGAAAGCGTCACATGACATTAAATAAAAGTATCGGTACTCGGTATCGGTCTTAAAGTGGTATCGGTGCATCCCTAACTGTTTTAGATGGACTTCTTTTCCATTCTGTGGATTGTTTATGCTTTTTATTATAATAAATCCTTTTATTTATGCACAATAACATGCAGGTAACCAGGTAGCCCTTGATTTCACAAACTTCTGCCCGGCTCCTATGTCTTCTTCCTAGGTTTCATAGATGTTTCTCATTACGGACTCGCTTAGTGGCAGCCTGTTTGATATATGTTGTTTTAAATTCCCTAACCAGGAGTTGTGCAACAAAAGCAAGATGATGCGTTCTCAAGTCGACGTGATATTAGCAGTCAGCCCCAATTCGTACGGAGAAAAAAAAAAACCTAAGTTGTGGACATTTCATTACAGTAAATGGCTACATTTGTGTTCTAATTATCTTCTTTGGGATGGTCCCCTGACCTTATTCTTCCTGTTTTGACTTTCTCTTGCTGATTCTCCACCTTTTTTTTTTTTTTTTTTGTGAATATCGCTAAAGCGTTGGATCGTGAAATGGACAATTCGGGAGGATATTAAACTGTTTCAGTGGTTCTTGTTGTAAACCCAAAGATTAACATCTCGAGTATCCCTTATCCAGAATTCTGTAATATTTCAAAATACGGCATTTGTTTGAGCGCTCCATTTCTTCTCCCAAGCTTTTCAGATAAGGGCTACTCAACTGTCACTTTTCCTCTCCTGTGACATTACTATTGATGTTGTGCACACGTCGTGGTTTATGCCCCAAATTCGAATGAAGAAGCTGCTCAGCAAAACAAAACCAGTTTGATAACGGGTTATTTACGGAGCAGTGATTTGTTTCGGACCACATGCAAATGGATGGGTTGTTGAACGGGTTATTCACAGAGCAGTGGTTTGCTTCAGGCAGTGAAGAAATGGCACATTTTAGGCAAAAGTTAAGCTGGTTTGAACATAGTTGGGTGATTTTTCTTTTTCAGAAACTTGCTCTTTTCCAGCAAGTGAACGCTGCTTTGCGAACAGAGCGTTTTTACAATGCCAAGGTTGGCTGTCCACCTGCTCCGTATTTGTCTAGTCCCACAATAAAGAGCCGATTCAGCCCTCGTCCACTGCCTCCAACTTCCATCGGACGACTACATCAGACTTGCGACCTTTCCCGTTTGAATGGGATTTGTTGGACAAAGTCAAACGAGCTGGTACAACATACATGGGGAAAAAAAGATGGAATTGACATACGGTACAGTTCGCTGGCAGGGAAATTGTCCCCTAGAGAACGCAGAAGTGTCAGTGAAATGCCCTGATTTTCGGGGGCTCAGTTCTACAGGTTTAAATAGGCAAATCTCATAGGATCCAATATAAGATGACCTTTTTTTAATTTTTCTTACTAAGCAGTTGATTATTTTCATTTTCAGCAATCTCTTATTTTCTATTTTTGACCATTTTATTCCCTTTTAATTTTACGGACACAGTGGATGGCTCGGAAACGATAACATTTTAAGTGGTTATTCACAAAGAGCTGGTGTTTTCAAATACTGCAGGTATGGCAGCCCCGATTAAATGCCAGCATGACACAAAACTAGACTTCAAATAAGAAGCTTCACGGTGCAGCTTTTGCTGTTGTACTTTGGATATTTTGTGAAATGCTGGAGTTTGTCTGCGCTGCTATACCAGCTGTGTTTGCAACACCGACACACTTTGAATAACCCTTTTTAAGTCCTACCTCCTGATCGTTGCAGTGCACATCCTAAAATGTTTGGGAACCCAAAAAAACTCATTTGATTGGTGATGGACCGCAGGGAACAAAAAGGTACAGTAAATAATAATACAGACTAAACAATGCAATAACAAATAGGGATGTCCTGATCATGTCATTTTTCAGGGATAGGCTTT
Source organism: Leptobrachium leishanense (assembly GCA_009667805.1). NCBI lineage: Eukaryota > Metazoa > Chordata > Amphibia > Anura > Megophryidae > Leptobrachium > Leptobrachium leishanense. Next base: position 81,763,465 of record CM019069.1, on the reverse strand, counting down.
TCAACGCCAATCAGAATCCGCGATGTTGGGATGCGGCACTCAAAGCTGGAGTCCTGCAGCCTCGGAATTCAGTGACTTTTTACCTGCCTGCTTGCAGTGAAGACGATACCAAAGCACTTGTATTTAAGCTGTGCACTGTGAAATCTGTACTCAGCCATCTGCAATCTCCATAATGCAACCCATACTCCTCAGGTATACTTAAAGGTTTCAGTGGAGTATGGTCCCTGGAGTAACAGGCAAATCAGCATGCCTGATGTCCTCAATGTGCTTCACTACCTCCTGCCAAAAGGATTGGAGTCTGGGGCAATTCCACCAAATTTGGGCATAATCCCCCGGGCCGCGGAGAATGTGCCAACAGAGATTGGATTCTGATGGGGACACCGTTGTCAATTCTCATTATCGATTTACACAGGTAGACCCATAAAAAAACGTCATAATTATGGCTCTATTGTATGTTTTTTTTTTTTCTTTTGGTTTGTTTTTTTGCATGCTGAAAATTGCCATTTAAGGCTAGGGTCAAACGAAAGCATTTTTACACGCGAACGTAAAAAAGTGCGTCCGAACGCATTGATGTATTTTTTTCACGGAATATGCGAAAACGGTCATACGATGCGCACTTTCGTGCGTGATGTTTTACGAATCCAAACCAGGAAACTTTTTGCGTCTGGACGTTATGTTGGCCGGACACGAGCAGGGTCTGACGTCTCCAAATCTCACACACACCCCGCTAGCGGGCGCAGCGCACTCTGTACGTCAGTACTAGCGGTTCTGCGTTCTCAAAAAAATGCGTTCATTTTCCACTTGCGTTGCGTGGCCGGACTTTCGTGCGACTGTACTTCGTATATTGGCTGTCATTGCCCGTCATTTGCTGCTAGTGCGGCCGTGATTAAGTGCGCCAGAACGCACGTTAAAAATGCGCTGGTCTGACCCCAGCCTTAATTGTCATAGGACGTACAGTTTTTTTATTTTTACTAAATACATTTTTAATCTACATCACTTATGTATTCGAAATATTTAAAGAAAGCATCTAGGTGCTTAACAATGTACTTAAATCAAACCCTTTTCAAATCAGATCAAGACAATGATGAACTCAAAAGGAAAAAGATGCTTGGACTGCATTTAAACAAGTAGTTTTGAAGTTTCTGGGGAACGAGAAAGACCCAAATTCCAAAAGAATATAGTTGAAATTATGTAAAAAATTTTGAAGAACTCTGGTGTAATAAGAGTCTCAAGCTACTTTTTTTTTTTTTTTCTTTTTCATTCACACACCTGATTTTTTTCCCCTGAGAATCTTGTATCAGTGAAAAGCAAGGTGAGTGGTTCCATCAAGATATTAACCCCTTAGGGACCGGGCAGTTTTACACAAATTCGTCCTTTAGTGCCCGCTGCTGTTTTTACGTTTCTGCGCTGTTTGTGTTTAGGTCAAATTTTCCTTACTCATTTATGCAACCCACACATTATACACCGTTTTTCCCGCCATTTAAATGGACTTTCTAAAAATACCTTTTATTTCCATCTTAGAATTTACAATAAAAAAAAATGAAATATGCTGAAAACATGGTATAAACACCCTTTTGTAATTCAATCCCCAAAATCTACAACCGCCAAAAAAGACCCCGGCTAAATAGTTTCAAAATTTTATCTCGCATAGAAATAGCCAATTTTTACATTGTTTTGCTTTTTAACCCCTTAACTGCTGAGCCAGTTAACCTATGTGCGCTGAGCTCATTCTGACCGTTTTATGCTCAATATTTTTAGATAACCGCCTAGGTCTTATGTAACTAACCCCCCCCCCGACACTTTTTTTTATATTTTTAAATTGTATTTTTATACCATGTTTGGTATCATTGGAAAGGCTATGATCAGGCCTTTCCAATGATGTCAAATGTTACCGTCTAGCTGCAGATCGGAAGATAAGGGGATCCTTTGGATCCCCTTAACTGGCCCACTGACATCCTCACACGTAGTGAGGTTGTCAGTGGGGGGGGCCTGGAGGCTTGGCTGACATCTAAGATGCCAGCCCCTTCCAGGTTTGAATCGCGATTCGGTGCCGAATCGTGATCCGACAGCGAAAATGTTAATACTATACACCACTGAAAAGGGGAGACTCTCCCCTTTCCAGCGGTGCAAAATGCATCACAGTATGTTAAATGGTTGGAGATAGAGGGCTCCGGAGCCCCCCTCCCCTTCCTGAATTTTCCCTATTGGCGCCTGCTGATGATGTCGTCAAGCAGCGTGATGACGTCATCTGATCTTCCGGCCCCCAGGAAACGACGAGGCAAGCTTCCAGCTTGCCATAGACGTCGTGGGAGCCAGCGAGGTAAGTATCGGGAGGTTAGGAGCCCACTGACGTACCATGTATGTCCGCTGGTCTAAGGGAGACCCGTGGGCAGGACGTACATGGTACGTCAGCGGTCGGGAAGTGGTTAAAGATATGGGAAAAATGATATCAAGGCAATTGGGATGTTAACATGATGGGAGATTACTGCTGGTCTCTCCATCGGGAAAATCCGGAAACATCATATAAGAGGAAGAGCTGCATTCCCAAATTTTTAATGATTGGGACAGCAAGGGGGGGGGGGTGGGGGACTCTACACATCCTGGTCACTTTAAAACTATCAGGGTTATTCAGAGGTGAAAACCAGGAGAAATGACTGAAGAAAATTCTAGGTCAAATTGGCCAAACCAGAAAAATTCTCCCATTTATCTCCCTTTCCAAATGGGCTATTACGTCTAGATTGTTCATTCTCCTGACAATTCTCTTGGTTTTCACCTTTCTCTGAATAATCCTGTATAAATTGGTCTGGATGAGTAGAGTTTAAAAGGAACAATTTCACTGTATTGTTTCCCATGTCATGTGACGCGTTTACCAATAAGGCTAATGTCAGACGAATGCATTCTGAGCGCACTCTGCGTGTGTGGACGCACAACGGACGGACGTACTGATGTAAGATACTGTAGACACCACACGATCCGTTTTTCTTGATGGACGTAGCGAAAAAAGAATTTTGGGAAACCAAATTTAATATGAAAAATGATATAAATTTTGAAACGGATATGAAAAGCCATTTTGTGCGTCAAGGTGCTGGATGTCGCAAATGCGCTGCGTCTGACATCTCACAAAGAATGCTACGTGGATGTGCCCCACTCTGTGCGTCCGTCTAGCGGTTTTACATTCTTGCCTAACTTCCGTGCGTTTGCCATGTGCGTTGTTCGGTGCGCAGGTATTTCATGTGTGGGTCTCTATTGATCATGATCTAGGCCACGATGGACGTTAAACTGTGCGGCAACACTGACGTGATCACTGCGTTCGTCTGTATCCGTCTGAAAAAAAAACAATCTATTGTAAAATGGTTTAAAACTAATTACAATACTCCTCCTGAATATTACTCGCATTAATGTGTATGGCTGAGACCACTAATCGATAATGGCCGACAACTATTTTCATTAAAGGAACACTCTAACAAAAAAATCACCCACCTGTTTTTTAATCCTAACCTAATTTTTTGTTTTTCGTGTAACTGTAATACTTACCTTAAAATCCTCCTGTTTCCAGCGCTGTTTATTGTTTATACTCGCCTCCCTCCTCTTCCGCTCCCGTCCTCCTTCTATCCGACTCGGCAGGCTTCCTCCCGGCTCCCTCTGAGGATTAGTGTTGCGCGCAAGAGGATGCGCGCAACACTAACCCTCAGAGGGAGCCGCCAGCTTCTGCGGTGAGTAGCTTAGGTGGTCATGTTGCTTAGAGTGTCCCTTTTTAAACTTTTCCAGCGATGGGCCTTACCATGCTGTACCCACGGCGGGTGGGCCTTATCGCTGCAGGGCAGAATAGCACATCTCCTAGCATCTATGGGCTTCTGCAGTCCTGTCCACCAGTTGGTGCGCTGCCTGTGCCATTGCGGGTGTCCCCAATCGCAGAATGGTGGCATGGTCAAAGTAATTTGGCCAATCCAGCACTTTTGTATTACATCTAAATATCGCTTTAGAGAGGGTGCATATCCCTCAGGCTTCACTTCTTATCCATCTGCACACAGTCCTTTTTATAAACGTTCTAGTTGTCAGTTTTGTTGCTTCTGCTTCTTCCTTTTTCTTACTACAACCCAATATCCTCTTCTCTTCAGGCTCCGTTTTCTTTTCTTCATAGGACCCATTACCCCTGCTGAATATCTGTCTGTATTTAAATTCTTTATTCTCATGCGGACAGGGCTGCCATCAGAAATCTCAGCCTTTTATAGAGCCACTGGTCAAGATCCCCCCCCCCTTGTGCTGCCCATTTCAGTAAACTATTTAAAAATATAACCTTTTTACCTCCTTATGTGTTTTAATAGGGAATGGGCTATAGTCCTGGTGGTCCAGCAAGGGGACAAAACGTGTTCGCTTGTCGGAGAGCATCAGTCTGAACTTTCATACTAATCCCTCCCTCAGTGATGAGTCTGAGTGCTCTTATTGGCCCAAGGCTGTGGCCCACTGGGAAATTTATTGGCATCCTGTTAGCCCAATCCTGGGTACTATGGACGGACTCTTGAATCTGTGGCACTTGGACCCACTACATTGGGTTTGGCAAGCGTCAGGGCACCGTAGAGCCACTGGGCCCCTGAATATACCATGGACAGTCTCCCCCCTGATGGCTGCCCTTCTCGCGGTCGCTGGCACTTCTATACGCACACTTCCCTGCAGAAACAAAATTCACACAAAGTGTAAAAACAGAAAACAAGGCTATAAACACTATCAGGTTTATTCAGAGAGAGGTGAAAACCAGGAGAATGACTGCAGAAGCAAATTCTAGGTCAAAATTTCTCCCATTTATCTCCCTTTCCAAATCGGCTATTTGGTCTAGATTGTTCATTCTCCTGGCATTTCTCCTGGTTTTCATCTCTCTGAATATCCCTGTATGATTTTCACATACAAATCTAGCACCTGTATTCTGAGACTTATGAGTTTAATGCTATTTATTCAGAGTAATACAGACTCTGCTCTGTGATTCTGATCTTCCATGTTCATGTTGGTGGATGGGGAAAGTAATGATATCTGGAAGCTAGTAAACTGAGCTGTAATACTCAAGATTTATCTGGTCCTCTGAGAGCTGGAAGGGTAGAAAAAAAAATATGCTTATGAGGTTAAGAAAAAAGTAAATGTGTACAGGGAATTCCCCCCTCTTCTCTGGCCCTCATTAAAGCTCCCCTTAGGCCAGTGCTGCACCCCATAGGCCCCGTTCACACCTAGACGTTTTAAAGCGTGTTCGTGCGCACTTTAAAACGCATGAACGGGGAAATCCCATTGTTTTAAATGGGACCCGTTCACACCTGGGTGTTTTAAAGCACGCAGGAGCATGCTTTTAAACGTCCTGCGCCCAAAGAAGTCCGGGAGCTTCTTTTCAGGCATACAGCAGCGCGTTCGCGACCATAAACCTAGCCGTCAATGCGCTGCAATTTTTGAATGCGCGTAAAAAACGTGCGCATTGCACGACGCAGCGCTACGTCCAAGTGTGAACCCAGCCTAAGGCCAGTGCTGCTCCTGGGATCAAACAGATCATGCGGGGATATCTGGACTGACTTTGACTCACCTGTTACCTGTTCTTCATTCGTCTTGCTTTCTGCTGTGTCAGTGTGCACAAATCTAATATCCCGCTGGGATGGTGAATTATTCTAATGGAGAAGATCTGGTTTCTTTGCCAATGGAGGAATGTCCTTGCGAGTGCAAATGCAGATCTATACTGCAATACATAGTTGACCTTGAATGGGGGGGAAAAAACGCATCCCCCATTTCCCTGAATTGTTAGTCAGATGTGCCGCGGTGAAAGTGGACGTCAGGGTTTTGTTACTGGTGAATTGGTAGCAGTGGCAAAAAATAAATAATAAAAAAGTATATAGTAAATATAAACATTCGTAGTGAAGAGCTCTCTGTTCATCTGGCCTACTGTATATTTTTAAATTGGTCAGAATGTGAGGATGCCCTCCTCCCGCAGCCAACCCCCCCCCCATTTTGCTTAAAAAAGCTGGGTGAAGTGGAAGAGTTTCCTCCACCCCACCCACTGTCGTCAGCAGCTGGGAAATCTGAATTTCCTGCCTGCTACTGGTTTCTAGTGATGTCGGCAATCGGGGAGTGCCATTGTCGCTATCGGAGACAAATAGTGCGTTTGTGACTTGTTTGACAGCCTCTGCTCAATTATTTAAGGACAAAAAAGGGACCTGCGCTTTTCAGTGGAATGTTCCTTTTTAAAGCACCTAATAATATTAGGAGTAAAATGATGGGGATTTGGACAGATAACATGATGCTTAAGCCTGTCACAATAGGGTGTCTAATGGTGTGACCGTTAATGCAGTGCATAGTGTGGCCAGATGGCTGTCTTGTAGGATGTTGCTCTGCTCGCAGCGCTCCCTCTGTGGCATCCCATGTTAACACGGGTTTTTTTTTTTTTTTCTTTCTTTAATTTCTAATGTCAGTAAAATTAGAGTTTCATTGAGTGGTCACATGTCATATAGAGCTCCTTTTTAAATCGTTATCTCTCTGGAGGGGGGAAAAAACCCTTTTCGAAACCCTTTTCATTGAAAAAAAAAATGTACCGGTAAGCGTTTTTTAATCTCCCCTTTCATGAATAAAAAAATATCAATACAGTGATGGCGATTCTTGGCACCTCAGCTATTTTGAAACTACATATCCCATGATGCTTTGACAGTTTTAAGGCTGGCTAGGCATCATGGAACGTGTAATTCAAAAAACATCTGGGCTGCCAAGGTTCATCATCACTGCCATTGTATGTCACCTTGACAGAGCATTTCATATAGAGGGGGGCTTTCAGGTAGTTGTTCTGTATGAGGACTCTGCTGTAATAAGGATTGCAGAATGAGTGTTGCTGTATGTACCAGGCTTTCAGCGTCTGCATTTATTGCAATGTTTTACCTCGTAGGTGAATAGTCACTGACTTCAGAGTTCCTGATTTCTGTTTTATATTTTCGCCATCTAATAACTTATATAAAACCACGCTGGATAGTTGCCAAAAAGAGGGGAGGAAATTTGGGACTTTTTTTGGTGCTCCATCTGCTAAGGCCGGCGTCAGACAAACGCAGTGATCACGTCCGTGTTGCCGCACAGTTTAACGTCCGTCGTAGCATTGAATCCTGATCTAGAGACCCACACACGAAGTACATGCACTCCGAACTGCACATGGGAAGCGGACGCAAGGTAGGCAAGAATGTAAAATCGCTAAGACGGACGCGCAGAGTGCGCCACGTTCACGTAACGGCCTGTGTGCTTTATGCTGCGACGCCAGACACAGCGCATTTGCAACGTCCATCACGTTGACGCTCAGAGGTTTTTATGGTCTGGCTGACTACCTGTAATTTAATTTTGACCCCCATATTTCCTTTTTTTTTTTCTACATCAGTTGAAAAAACAAGACCGTGTGGTGTCTACAGTATCTTCCGTCAGTCCGTCCGTTATGCACGCACGCAGAGTGCACTCAGACTGCATTCATCTGACATTAGCCAAATGATGCATTTTTTTTTACTTTGTGGGTAAATATTTAGCGTGGATAATATTACTTGGTTTCTTTTATCAGGAGCTTGAAAACGCTCATAAAATGCCTTCTACACACCCGCGCAGTCTCTTCAGCTCAAAGATGTATATGGCGTGTTCTGTTGTGCCTGGACAGATATATAAAATGTAAATTAAAAAACGAGACAGGTCCTGGATTAAAAATAACAAAGATTTAAACACAAGTTTGGGTTTTTCTAAAACCATTCAATCCAGCTTTCCTTAGATCAGCCTACTGCTTTGTGACTCCCAAACCATCACACTCCCTGCTGCCTGTTCAGGTCGGTCTTTCTGTGGTATCGCATGCCTCGCTGCGCAGCGTGCCTTCCCTGTGCACAGCACTATGTGCATTCAGGGCTGACAGTGTAATGCATTACTGATACACTGTCACAATGTGTCTGCTGCAGTGAAGAGGTGAATGCACACGGAGTCGGGTTATTCTAGTTTCATATATTCCGTCCGGAGCATTGTCTGTCTTTTTCACGTCGCAATGTTCCCTATCCTGTCAGCTTGTATGAGCTCTCACATTAGCAGTGGAACACCTTGCACCAGAGGTAAGCAACCTCAGCCCTCCAGCTGTTTTTGGAACTACATCATCTTTGATGCTCAGCTACTAATTAAGTTGATTGACCGTCCTAGGGAATATATCTCTAAGGCATCTGGAGGGTCACGTTTGTGGTCCTCATCATTGCACCATATAAAGACCACAAAGACTTCTTCTGGAGGAAACGTGCTGTTATAAAGCTATTACTCTTCATATAGGGATATTCTGATACTGGGAATTTGTATTCGTTCTTGCGTTTACAAATGCCCCATATGCTCTTACTGATAGCAGAAGCCTGCACTTGGCTGCCTTACTGTGTGGTATGTGAGGGCTGGGGCCGGCTGTCAGAATGCTCTTAATAGCATTCTGCTTGGTTCGGAGGTTGACGGATTTCCAGAAAGTGGCTGCCGGCATGTGTACGTTAAACACAACTCCAGGACCTGCCAGTCTAATAATCGGGTGTCGCTGCATTCTGCAGTATTCCTGTTTCATCTTTTAAAATGGCTATGTTAATTCTATACATTTTATGTCTGATCTGTAGGATATATTCTCTTGGTTTGAAGAATCAATGAGCCATTTGTCTTCCAGGGACAGTTTTGGACTTGAGGATTGATCATTCTAGTTCAGTTGTTTTCCACACAGAGGATTGGATCAGCCCTAATTGGAGCAAAAGAGTCCTCCAAGAGCGCAGGGGCTCTCAGATTGTCTTGCAGGTACAGAGAAATGTAATCTCTGCAGCACATTGATTTCTCCGAGGATCTGTCAATTAAGGGCCATGTCCTGTGCAGTATAAATAGAACTGGCTGGGATGCTTGGACAGCATGAGATTCATGATCAAAAAGATGTTAAATTTGTGTAGCTTCCATTGCTGTTTGGTTCTTGCAGCTCACATCCCTATTCATCTAAAAACCCAGGTAATGGGAATGATCTCTCAGTAGATTTGATGGGTATTGTTTGTTTATTTTTTGTTCCCTGTCACAGATGCAATTTAATATTTCGTTCTGATGTCTTGACCACGTTAAAGTGTCACTATGCATTGTGTCCCACTCCTCCCCCATCTTTTTGGACTAACAAAGCTGACAATCGTTTGAGGCTCTTCCCTCTTCAGGTCAGATCCAATTATGGCAATTTAACATCAGTTCACCGGTGTTTTATCAGAGGGTGAATGGGGGTTAGGACAGGAGTAATGTGAGCTGGGACCACATAGTCTTTGGAGGGGGGGATTCACAGACCTTTTTACTTATGTCTAGCATACAACAAGACTTTAAACAAAGGCCTTGCTCTACAACGCTCACTAAGGCCAGTGTCGGACGAACATCCGTGAGAGTGCACGTTCCTTCCATTCTGAAGCACGTGTGGCCACCTCGTTTAGCGCAGTTAGTGCGCTCAGCACTGCAAGGCTCAATCCTCCTGTGAAGGATCACGCTTTGTAGCCCTGTCGCACACACGTCGTAGCATTTTGACAGGGAGGCTTTCAGCACGTCTGCAGTAGCGTATGCAATTCGTGCGCGTGCTTCAGTGTGTAGCTGGTCCCAGATCAATTACACCACTTCACCCAATAACCAAGGAAATTACCCTATTTACATTAAAACCGGGGCAAAATACCTTCCTATGGATTCCAATATGACCTCAATGCTGACGACCCCCAAATCTACCTTTCCTCTCCCGATCTCTCCTCCTGTGCTGGACCGTGTTACTGCCGGTCTGTCAGCTGTCTCCGACTGGATGGTTTCCTAAAGCTTAACCGCTCTAAAACTGAATTTCTCGTCTTCCCTCCCTCTAAAACTAACATTCCTGCACCCAATTCCCTTCAGGTGAATGGTGCCACGATTACTTCTACCTCTCAGGCTTGTTGCTTCGGTGTCCTCCTAGACTCTGATCTCTCCTTTACTCCCTTTCGGTCGCCAACCAAATCCTGCTACTTCCTAAAAAACATTGCACGCGCACACCCCTGTCTTAATCAGGACTCTGCTAAAATGCTCATCCAAGCTCTTTGTGTCTCCCACCTTGACTACTGTAACCTCCTTCTCTCTGGCCTTAACCTCCCTGGTGGTCTATTTATTCAGCAAAATCTTTGCTGAAAGTGGTCAGTGTGGGTTTTTTTTTTGTTGGCCCCCCCCCCCCCAGCGGCATCTAGAGTGTGGCTCAGGGTTAAACTCCTATGTTGGAAGTGGTAACCCGGAGCAACACCCGGGATGCTGCTGGATACATTACCTTTCCCTGCACTCCCTCGATGTCCCCAGCTGCCTCCTCTGGCGACCTCATTACTTCCTGGTTTCCTCCTCGCGAGAAGGAATCCAGGAAGTAAAACGCTGCAGAGATCAGCGAGGGAGCGCACGGAGAGGTAATGTATACAACCCAAGTGTGTCTCGCGGTTACCGCTCTCAGCGGTGAAATTTAACCCAGAGACACACTCGGGATCACCGCCAGGGAGGTTATGAGATCACAGATTCTCCCTCTGCAGTCTGTAATGAACGCCTGTGCCAGACTCGTCCACCTCACCCCTTTTGCCAATCTCTTCACTGGCTCCCTGTTTCCCTTAGAATCCAAAATATTGGTACTCTCGTACAAAGAGCTCCATAACCGCACCCCTGCCAATATCTCCTCCCTTATTAAACGGTACTTCGCTCTGCCAATGATCTGATGTTATCGTCTTCTCGTAACCACACCTCCTACTTTTGCCTTCAGTACTTTTCCCGAGCTGCCCCCTTTGCACCATCACTCTCCCTGTCTCTCCAGTCCTTCAAGAAGTCTCTGAAAACATATCGTCTCACTCCCTAATTCCCCTCTGAGTAAGAAATGAACAATTTTCCCACCCAGCCCACATGCACCCATCTATATACCATCACCTAATGTGTCACCCCTCTCCTCTTGGATTGTAAGCTCTTGAGCGGGGTCCTCTCTCCTACTGTTCTGTGTGTTTTAACTTGTATATTTGTTTTTCTGCCTCCCATTGTGCAGCGCTACGGAACTTGTTGGCGCTTTACAAAAACTTGAAACTGTCACGAGTCCTTTTTAAAGTGGAAGCTGTATGATCAAAAAAGGAACCTGCTCATGTACCTGCTGCCCACCGCCTTTATTGTGATCGTAACTGATTTTGGCTTTAGGACCAGACACACGCCTTGAGCCTGTCTGCTGAATGTCCTGCCACACTGTAACACGTTGAAAGGGGTGAAAACTGACTCGGACAGTCCCATGTCACCTTGACCCCCCCCTCCCCACAGAAAGGGGGGGGAGCTGGTTATAGTGGCTAGCATGTATCTTTAGACACGCCCTGGTTGAACACATGTCATTGGGGCACAAAGTGTCGGCATCGTGACACTAAGGTGAAAATCATAGTGTAAATCCATCGTTGTCCAGCTGGAGACTTACAAATCAAGATTCACTAAATTGATTGTAATTTGTTGATCTAATGCCATGTACATAAAAGTACACAGCAAATAAAAATAATACAATATTAAATAGTATTCAGTTCTGCAGTCTGTCAGCTCGACACTGGGCAGGTGGGTTACAGCTTGTGCACATTGTGTGCCCGCTGCCTATAGGTATTTGAACTATTCTTCCAATGCCAGTGTGTGAGGCGTCAGACTCCTTCCACATGATCACTTAAATAGTTTTCAGAGACCATGGTGCCTAGAATATCCCTTTTTATAGTTTGAAAGGGACATGCCTAAAACGGTGCATCGAATATATAATGAATATTCCTCTCATATTCCTAAACAGTCATGGGTGTTGTGCAGGGTATTAAAACGAATCATGTCTTTAAAAAGAGACCGCAAGGACACCTTCCCTACACCATAACCAGGGCACAACAAGCTGTAGTAGATGTGGTGCTTTGAAGGCCCATTTAATACTATGGCAGAGACGGGCTGGGTTCAGATGAGCATTTTTCAGAGCGGAGTGGATGTTCCTTCCACTGACACCAGTCTGGTCACCTCGCTGAGTGCAGTTAGTGCGCTCAGCACTCCAAAGCGCTCTCCTCCTATGGAGAATCATGCTTTGCAGCCCCGTTGAATGCACGTCGTAGCGCTTCGATGGGGAGGCTTTCAGAACGTCCGCAGCACGCCCGCTGTAGTGCACGCAATTCGTGCGCGTGGCTGGCCCTGTCAGTGCCCCAACACTGCGATGGACGCTGGGAGGCACGTCAGTACAGGCGCACATAGGCTGGAGTCAGAGCCTGAGGCGCGCACTAAAAGTTGTTGTATGCCCTAAACCAGGGGTGAGCAACCCTGGCTCATTAAATGTTTTGGAACTGCATTTCCCTTGAGGCTCATCCAGCCTAAAGAGTGGCTGATCCTCGTGGGAGTTGTAGTTCCAAAACATCTAGAGGGCAAAGGCTGCTTGCTGACTCCTGTTCAACACCTTGTCATCCATAAATTGTAATGTGGTCCAATAAATATTTTGCCACAATTCACTTAAATAATAAACCACTTAATGGTAAATGCAAGACAGACCAGCGTATCCTCATCCATGTATGTATGTATGTATGTATGTATGTATGTATGTATGTATGTATGTATGTATGTATGTATGTATGTATGTATGTATGTATGTATGTATGTATGTATGTAGTATGTATGTATGTATGTATGTATGTATGTATGTATGTATGTATGTATGTATGTATGTATGTATGTATGTATGTATGTATGTATGTATGTATGTATGTATGTATGTATGTATGTATGTATGTATGTATGTCTTTTACACATCACAGCAATTCAAAGAACTGCATCACAGAGCTCATCTGTTAGATTCCCCATATGGAGCACAGAACCCTGGGTAAGATATGCAAATGACATCTAATTTTTTTTGCATCCTGGGTCTTTAACACAACCCTTCAACCAATGCCACGCCATACTAGGTGGCTTTAGCAGAGATCAGGTTTATGCAACTGGTCACAGCCTCTCCTGGACAGCGCGGTTTTGGGCTTATTATGCTCTCATCAGCAGGAGCTAGGCATGGTATACAATCTCTATATCATTAAAACTTTCAAATTTGTCACTTGAAATTAATTTGTGACTTGATGTTTTTTTAATTAATCGTTTACAACTGTTACGAACAGGCTGACTCTTGCTCCTTGCAAGCAGCTTCCTATTTAAACCTGTCACTCTTGCTACATAAACCCAGTGCTCTTTCTAGTCCCTTTCATGCTAGTCTTTTAGAATTGCTGGATCATTTTAGGAGTCTGGTATTTTCCTGCCATTCGCTTGTGAGTGCCTGCTGACTGGCCAGTGCTTTGCGCGACCTGTGATAGTCTCTTCCAAATGCAGTTTCTGATGCTCACATGATTATTCAGGGAGCAGTTATGTACGCATAGAAAAACGTGTGCTCCGTGAAGTGCTTGACATCCATTTCCTCTATCTGGACCAAATGATTTACCCCAAACTAGGTGCCCTGTACAGAAACAAATCTTGCCTGAGCCCCGTGGTAAGAAAGCAGATTGTACAACAAATACCGGTAATACTGCTGATACCGGTCATTGAATACAGAGATGTAGTGTATGCAGCGGCCCTGCAAATTTATTTTATTTATAAAGTGTTTTACCAGGAAGGATACATTGAGATTTCTCTCGTTTTCAAGTATGTCCTGGGTTCAAGAACATTGAGGCGTTACAGTTGCATTGTATTACTTTGTATTTCTGTAAGATATTAAAAAAAAATAACAAATATACAGATTAACAGAAAAAAATATGTAGGAAATAGTCATTATGTTACATGTTTACAGGTGAATTCTGTATTGAGGTATGTTATTAAGGAGCTCTTGAGTGACATAAGACTGGGAGGTTATTCCATAAATGCACCTTCATAAACTTACTACATTGTAGCACAAAGCGGCAGAATGAGTTATACAATGTAACTACATGACCCACCATTTTGACTTGTTAAAAGAGCTAAACTGGCCATCGCTGCAATCTAGTGCTTAACAGCTTTTCTGGGAAGCTGCCACCCTACCTGAATAAACTGCTTCTTCCAGCAGTTCCCTCATCCTATAGCCTCTGATCCAAGACCAGCACCTTACTTGCAATACCATAATACAAAAGAAGTGTCTCGATCCTCATTTTCCTACAGAGCGACACAATTCTGGAATAACTTCCCAGAGTCAGACCCCATCAAATCTTCCCCCAGTTTAAAATCACCTAAGGTATCTCTAGTGACATACCTTGATACAGAATGCATTTGTAAACATGTAACATAGTGAATATATTGCCTACATATTTATTTTCTGTTAATCTGTATATTTGGGGGGGGGGGGTTCGTTCTAATATCTTGCATTTTATTACTTTGAATTGTTAGTCGTTACAGAAATACAATGTTCTTGAACCCAGGACACACTTGAAAACGAGACAAATCTCACTGTATCCTTCGTGGTAAAATACTCTATAAATAATATAAATAAATTAATACATTTCTTTATTTTGTACAGATGCTGCAGTGTTTAAAAGCAGAACATGAACTCTGCCTCTGCAGATGTAACTGGTGTTGGGGAAATGTGTTCGAAGAAACACCATATCTGGCCATTCTTCCATGCGAACAATAGCAGGCCTGTTTAAGTTTTTTTTGAAGAACGCCCCCCTCCCCAACCAAATGTTCTGATTAGCAGCCACCCAGACAGTAACAAAACACTAGAGCAGGTACCGAGTTTTCAAAGCATCACTATTCATACTGCGGTTTTGCTTTGTATGGAATCCTACGTGTTGTAACGCTGCGGATAATGGCCAGATTGCCAGACAGTTCAGATCTCTGTAACTTGCTTGAAATCCTTGAGCGGAAAAAGAAACGTGTTTTCTCTACTGAATTAAATGCTTTCACTGGGCCCATTGCGATGAGAGCTGTGAATTCCTTACCTTGCAGCACACTGTCCGGCATGCAGAGTAACCTTGTTTTAAGTGGGCTGACATGTTCACAGTTTAAAGATCTTTATTTGGATCGGCAAGGTGGGACAGTGATGTTGTACTGTCCCAGTGTTTCCAAATTGAGCACCCCGTATCCAAACTGCTCGGGACCATGTGAATTCTAGATTCTGGTTTCTGGCATTCTGACTAGGAAAAGAGAAGCGGCAGGAGGTACATGCTGAACAGTGACATCTGGTGTGTCTTTGGCACTGTGTGTGGCGTGTCCCTTCTTCGCTGGAACTGGTGTCTCCCTCCTTACCTGGCTGGTGCTGTGGCATTATCGCCTCACCCTCCAGTCATGTGTCCAGTTGCTTACAGACAGAACAAAGGCTGCCGGTGCCAAGCACAAAGAGCTCCCAGTATTAAGAAAGTAGAGATTGGCTGGGACCAAACCTATGCCCCCTGGATGTCTGAATCAGCCCTTAGACCACCCCCCCCCCCCCGAATGGGGAGAAGGGTCAGGGCAAACAGGTCACTTTTGACCATTTATTCTATATTGAGTGGTCACATTGCCCTTGAAGTGTTTTATTTAGCCCAGCTACATGGTTGTTGCAGAAGGTGGTATCACAAATTCTGTTCCAATCGTTAGAGACCAAAAAGATGGAAAGTAATCTTATCGCTCCATTATGATTAGCGTTGCTCCGTACAATGCTGTGTTAACTCATCTCTTGTGTCCTTCGAGTTGACACGTTGATAGAAAACTTCCCAGATGACGTAGAGACAACATAAGGAGATGGGTATCACTGTTTATTCTGGACTGTCTGTTGGGTAAGGCTGGTCATCCTACACAAAGACCCAGCTCCCCATCTTTCCTATCTTGCTCTAACCATGTAGGTTTTATGATATGAACACCGAGTAATGGTGGGGGAAGCCCAGATCTTTTCCGTTTCCATTCCATCATGCCAAGTGTGTAATTGCAGCAATCTATGTACTGAATCTCTTCTGGCGATGTATGGAGCTGTGCACTGGGGTTATGTAGTAAGTAAAGAGTTTATTGACTTTTATTGTAGAGCTATTAAAGCAATTATAGGAAATGGGTAGTACGTTCTCCGCAGCCACGATTGCTGAGTGGGTTAGTTTGTATCCTCTTAACATCCCCATCCATTAGTTGCTGCAGTATTGAGTAGAATACTTGGGCCGCGAGTGCTCCTTTTTTGTTTGTGCGGTCTTTATCGTTTATGCTTTTGTATTGTAATATAGTTAAGACGCTAGATTATTCATTCTATTAAGGATACTGTTATTATCAATATAAATTAAGGGTTTGTGTCTTGTTTTGTTATCCACAAATTTGCTCTCCTTTTCATCTCAGATCCCCAGTCTTACCTTCGCTGTATTTTTAAAATCCAGTAGCTAGTACATGTTTAGAATTAAAGGCACTGTGATCTTACATGTAATTTGAGTGGTTACTGTGACATTGAGTGCTCTCGCCCCTCTCAACCCTCTGGGGTGGTGGTCTCGAAGGGCATATATTTATCCCTCTTAGTGTGGGGATTAGCCCCAGCCAGGAGCTCAGGACAGGGAGTTCTCGGTACATTCACATTGAGAGTCTCTGAATTGTTCAGGATGCTCAGGCAACCTTCCTCCAACCAGTAACCAGACATCTGCAGCTGGAGAGTAAGTCACTGTGTCATGTCCAGCCAGCGCCGAGAGAACTCGGGCCTGGAGTAAAGGCGTTTCATCACAAACAAAAAGACTAAAATGCGAGGGGGTCGGGGTGCTGAGGTTGTCAGAAGGTGTTAATATTATTTACCCTTCTATCCGTTCTAAGCCCGTCCCTTTTTAATAAACTATAGCTCATCCAAGCCCCTTTAAAGTACTCCAGATTCTTTGGTGGTCTATTTGCTATCGTCCAAGTTCTTCATTCTGTGCATAGTTTGCTGAGCTTGGGTACATAAACCATGTTTGGAATTGAACGTGCACAATATTGACAACCCCAGGTATATCACTCCCACACCTATGACTTCAAAAGCAACAGGTAAAATAAGGTGGTGGTGTACAATATATAATATTTGAATGCACTCTTATTACACACAGTGTACGACACTCAAATCTATTTTTCAGCAGTAGGTGTGTTATATCCTGGATACATGTAACAGAAAGAAGGGCAAAGCTCTAAATGCACCATTTGCTACTTATTTTGGTACAAACATTCATACTATTTGGACCTAACTCACGCGATTCTGAGCAATGCATTTGCTCTAACATATGAGGACCCAATCTCTCCACTACCGTCTTTTTAGATTTTCACCGTGGAAGAGCGTCAGCCAATCCGTAAACTCGAAGGGGGGGGGGTCAAATTGAACACGTCCTATCGAAACCCTTTGTGGATAAAAGATGTTAAACTGCTTACAATAAAAAAATATTAATAAATAAATTACACACAAGGTCCCCAGTCCATGTAGCAGCAGTAGCCACGTAGTTCCTGTTGAGTGGTGGATTGATCTTTGGTAAACTCGCCGTGGAGGGAGACTGGGGACAATTTGTTGTTTTTGTTATTGTTTTTATCGACCAATGGATCCGCTTTCTCTTCACAAAACTCTTTTGAAAGCACTGTTTTAGCAGATCTTCCGTTTATAATTTTTCTTTAAAAGTCTTCATTAATATATCAGCTTGTTTAATTCCACTCCACGTCTGTATCTCGAGATGCTGGACTTTACCAAAGGTAAAATTCACCATTCAACAGGAACTATGCCGTTACCGCTGCTTACCTGCTTTATCGACTGAGGACATTGTGTGTCAATATTTGTGTTTGCGGCATTTCTGTTAGGCAGGCCCACTTTTTTTTTTTTTTTTTTTTTTTGTAAGCAGTTTTTTTAACTTCTTGATAGACATGTTACGCAGGATGATGTCTTGTTTGATCTTCAGCCGATCCATAAACGGACAGTAGTGGAGAGATTGCATCAACATATGTTGGAGCAAATGCATTGCTCAGAATTGTGCGAGTTAGGTCCAAATAGTGTGAATGCCATTTATTTTGTACAAACTGATGCATTTAGATCTTTGCCCTTTTTTGTTACATGTACCTGGCATATGACCCACCTACTGCTGAAAAATGTATATTTTATAGTGTTGTACGTTCTGTAATAAAAGTGCATTCACATCTTTCATATAGTACACCACTACCTTATTGTATCGGTTTATGTACCCATGGCCTGCTTTCCACTGGACATTTGGTTCATTTTGTATTCTGGACCAGTTATCGCTGCTATAGACGTTTTATTGTGTTTGTAATAAAACGTGTTCCATGTGAATCAAAAGATCCAGTGATGACCGTGCAGCAGCAGCTACCAGAACTATCTCCACCATCCTCACAGCTCCTCCAAATCGGCTAATTTCAAAAAGATAAATACACCGGGCAAGTGTTTTATTACCCTTTTTTTTTCAAGGCTTAAATGCAATGGAAAAATGCTTCAGATCTAGCATGCTGATACGGTCTACCTCTGCTCTGGCCTTTTTGTCCATGGAATCTTTGCCTCTCCTGCAGAATACGTTGCTTTTGTGATTTGAGGGTGGCTGTGTGTGTATTTTAAAGTGTATTCCTTTCAGATGTCGTGTTCTGAAAATCTTAAAAGATGTTCGAGTATGGTGGAACTCTATGCTCTTTGCTTCACTTTCCTGAAATCTGTGCCTGGTTTTTATTGCTTTTTGGCAGTATTTAAGCCTGCAGGGATATTCTGTTAGTATGAATGATTATCGAGTAATTGGAGGATGGTGAGTTTCTTTGCTGAGCATTTTTTAAATGTTTTTATGCCTTAACATCTCTTTTATCAAATGTCAACCTGGCTTTTGTGTACGCACTCTTTAAGGGCCGCTCTATTTACATTGAGTGCTCACATTGCCCTGAGCACCCTCGCCTCTCGCCCCCTTATGTTGGTTGATTCAGCCTGGCCTCGGAGTGCATGGGCTTAGCTCTGCCCAGAAGCTTGGATCTGGGCTCTGTGGAAAAAAACTTGGAACCAATTCAGGACCTGGCTCTCTGCAGTGGTTCGGTTAGAGCCCTTAGATTGACTTCCCTTGGGTGTCCATCTGCAGACTGTTGCGACTCTGCAGACTGTTGCGACTCTGCAGACTGTTGCGACTCTGCAGACTGTTGCGACTCTGCAGACTGTTGCGACTCTGCAGACTGTTGCGACTCTGCAGACTGTTGCGACTCTGCAGACTGTTGCGACTCTGCAGACTGTTGCGACTCTGCAGACTGTTGCGACTCTGCAGACTGTTGCGACTCTGCAGACTGTTGCGACTCTGCAGACTGTTGCGACTCTGCAGACTGTTGCGACTCTGCAGACTGTTGCGACTCGGGAAAGCTGGCAGCTTATCACCTCCAGAGGACCACTGGGGCAGCCCAGCACTGGAATAAAGGGACATTTAAAAAAAAGTGTGTAAAAGGTTTAAAAGGGAAATGGGGTCTGGAGGGGTTAATGTTTAAATCCACCCCCCCCCCCTGCATTCTAACCCTAAGGCAGTGATTATGACCTTTTGGCAATCCAGATGTTTTGGAACTACATGTCCCCTGGTGCTTGGTCACACTTAAGGCTGGCTGAGCATCATTAGAAATGTAGATCTGAAACCTTTTGGGGTTCAGAAGTTTGCCATCACTGCCCTAGGTTATCCCTTTTAAGCTTAAGGCCGATAAAAGGTGATGCAATGTGATTCACAATGGAAGCTGCTTTTCAAGGATGTAGGATAATTTTTAAGAGGCAGGTTATATTTATATTTCATAATATAATAATCTGTAACCTTTTCATTCCAGACTTGGCACCAGAGTCAAACCCTTCTGACCATCCTCGAGCAAGCACAATATTTCTCAGTAAATCCCAGACAGATGGTGAGTAATGTGGTATTTGTTGAGTGTGTGGTATATACAGCTGTACGTACGTCCTCCGAAAAAATGGCCTACAGTATAAAAATAAAGCCAAGATTGAAAACTTTTACGATGTCTCACCAGTCGGCATGACCAGACTATAGCCATGCAATTTACGGTATGCTAACAAATTTAAACTAGGCAATCGTTCACTTTTATCTACGTAACAATGCGTACCAAACCAAAATAAATTGTATTGTTTACACACAAGGTCCCCAGACCATAATACACAGTATTTGCCTATTTCTTAGTAGAAAATGCACTGCTGTCAGAGTCATGGCATTTGTGTCCTTGAACATGCCTGCTAATTTTAGCACTGAAGTAACTTTTATTGATGGCTCTAGTAGGGTTAAATTGTGGTAGATGTCTGTTTTAGATTCAGCATCAGAATGTAAAATACAAGACTTTCCAACGATGCCTCAATTGTCCTTGTAGGACATACGGATCCAGAGATACAAGGGTTACAATAAAAGTGATTTATCTCTGACGGCAATACATGGCTGTACCGTGTGATGCTCTGATTCTAACCAAAAAATGAAAGCCAAACTGTTTTTAACTCTGACAAAATAGCTTTGATCTACAATACTGAGCTGTCCACATGCAAAGACAATCTTTACACCAGGTTCAGTGCCACAGTTCTGCACCTGTTGACGGAGTCTACCCTTTAGGCTGGGGTCAGATGAGTGCACTACATGCACCTGTACTGACATGCCTCCCAGTGCCTGTTGCAGCGTTGTGATGCTTCGCCGGCTGCAGCGCCTGCACGAATTGCGAGCTCTACAGTGGATGTGCTGCGGACGTGCTGAAAGCCTCCCCGTCGAAACGCTACAACACGCGTTCGGGGCTGCAAAGCATGATCCTCCATTAGGGGATTGAGCCTTGCAGCGCTGAGCGCACTAACTGCTCAGCGAGGTGGCAACACGAGCGTCAGAATGGAAGGAACGTCCACTCTCACGGACGTTCCTTCCGCTCTGAAAAATGCTCAGCTGACCCTGTCCTTAGACCTCATTGCCCATTACCTGTCGGTGCTGTCATGGTAATGTGGGGAAATCATTGGGCTGCTACCATCCCTGTAAGCCAGGGGTGGGCATTTGTTTTGGCTCGGGGGCCCGCACCTTTTGAAAATGATGAAATAGTGGTGGTTTTATTCATCTATAGCTGCAAGCACATTTAATTTTAAACCAGTTTAATGAGACAAACGTATTTCATCACACTTTTCTACAATTTTTTTTTTTTTTTTTTTTTTAAATCAGGAGTGAGATAGCTTGTTGAGATTCTCATCACAGCCAGCAAGTTATATATTGCCCCCCCCCGCTCTCATGGGTATATTTGCCCCCAGCTCTTACCTCTTCTGCTGTGGCCCCAGGCTCCGCGTCCGCCGGCGTTCTTCTACTCCCGAGGCGAGAGGCTGCTGACATGCAGCCTTGCCGGGGATGGGAACCACCTGACCAGCCGCGTTCTCGCTGCTGCTCGCCTCGGGAGTAGAACACCCCTGTCTCTTGCTGGGCCGCAAAAAACTGTGTGGCGGGCCGCAGTTTGCCCAACGCCGCTGTAAGCGATCAAAATTGAAGACCAGTGTCCTTTTATTTTTATTTTCCTTTCTTTCCACAGGGTGGTACCTTTTTTGCAAATTATAAACTGCTACAGAACTCGTGCACTTCATGTTCACATGTTCTGGAGCACCTGTGCAGATTCGATCGGCTGCAAAGATTGTCAATGCATGTGTACGGCTCATGATTATAGATCCAAGTAACGGTCTCCTAAAGTTAAAAACTGGCGCTTTTTTAGTTAGAAACGTGGAAACATTTATTTTGGACGATTTTCCTCTCCAACTGATCATCGAAAATATTTGTCAGCTATTCTCATTGTCGTTTTAATTTGTCGCTTTTGTGTACAGTAGTTTTTTTTAGAGTCAGTCTGAGTTGTACCTTAACCTCAGAAGTTACACGAGTAGATTGGAGATGGTGTGCTGGCTGCTTTACGCAGTATGACTCGGTATGAGTTCTAGGGTTATGTTAGACATCACCAGTTTGTTTTTATTTAGTTTACAAACGTAGCCGAGCTATAACAAAAACCCTGAGGTACAGCCACCGGGTGGAGCAGCTGTACTGCCATTGTTTTATCTTTACTTGGATCTGGAGTCCTGTGCCACCACCCCACCCTCCCTGCCACCCCCTCTTTTTGTCTGGAGCTGCCATTTCCTCCCTCTGGTTCGGTCACTTCTCCCAAATTCCCTTGCGCACTCAGGTCCAGTCTTTTGCCCAAACCCACTCCCTCTCACACTCGGGTCAAGTCACTTGCCCAAACTCAGTCCCCTTGACCTCCAGACCATCCTCCCTCTGTTTTGAAATTCTTGTAAAGGGACACTCTGCACACTGACTTTATCGTTTTTAAAGTGGTCAGGCTTCGTGAAGTGCCCCTTCTAACCCTGCTTATATGCTGACATCAGGTCTATTTGAGCACTTGTAACAGTTCTTTTTGGGGAGAAAGCAGATGTGGGCTTGCGCTCCACACATGGCATCACTGACCAGGTGCTGAGTACTGTGTGTGTGTGTTATGCAAGATGCACAATTTGCATATGTATGTACGCTATGCAAAATACTTAAAATAAACCCTTGTCCCCTTTTTTTGTATTAAAAAAATTACATAATGTTAATTTTTAAGTCGTGTTTTTTTTTTTTTTTTTTTTTTGTTAATCGCAAAAATAGTTGCTCAACTCAGATTATGAAAAAGTTAGTTGCAGCCTTAGTATCCTTACAGTGGACAGCTTCATGGTGGTTATTCTTTTTCTGTAGTTTGACTTTTATACTTGCATTTTTACAGTTCGAGAAAAGAGGAAGAGCAACCATATAAATCATGTAAGTATATCTAACATCATCATTATTCTTCCAAAGAATTTCCAGTGCGTACGTGGACCTACTTCATTGACGTAATTTACTAGGGTGGGAAAAAATGCACTATCTGTGCAAGTGCCAAAGTGTATGATGTCCTGTGCTCAGTTTAAGGAGCAGATACCTGTAGTCACTGAGTCAGAAAGCACGATAAGCAGAGTACTGCTGGTGCTAGGGAAGCAGTCACTAGACATGCGCACAATGAAAAAATTTGATTTGTTTCGTATCGATTTTGTTACATTTTTAAAAAAATAATAATAATTTGGTGCCTTCATTACGTTACCGCGATTTGTTATTTCTTTGTGATTCGTTATTTCGGAATGGTGAAACGGATGAATTAATCACTGTTAGTTTAGGGTTAAAAAGATCCGGTAATCCCCTTGTCCTTGGATCTAAAATAGGTTTCGGCACCAAAAACCGCACCCGCCGAACGCAGCCAGACTGAAGGAAAGAAAAAAAAAACACTACAATTGGTTTAGAAAAAAGCCTCATCTTTTTAAAATAATTGGGAATCCCAAAATTTCACGGCAAAATACTCAAATTAAAAAAAGACCTTTTGCTGTAAAGAAGTTGTATAAATATTTAAAAGTGGGCGATTTTTTTTTTTTTTAAAAAAAATAAAAATTATTTTAACATTGAAACCTATGGGATTCACCTGTTTAAACCTGTCGCATGAAACCACCGAAAATAAGGGAATGTCACTGACCTTTTTGGACTGTTCGGAATTCTCTGAATCGATTTTAACCATTATTTCTCTATGGGGAGTTCACTGCTGTCGCTGTCCATGGCCTGTGGTGCTGTATACAACAGATTCAGCACCACGGCCAATAGACAGGGACGCAGCATTGGGGTCTAAGTGAAACGGTATAGCTAATCGAGTCGTAAAAACAAAATCTATTCGTTTTATATACTTTGTGTTTTTTTTTTTTTTTTTTTTCCCTTCCATTTCGGACTGAATTAATTATTTCGGAGGTGCTTTTGAAATATGAATCAGTATAATTTTGTCCAAATTGCGATTTGGAACGAAACCAGAAGGAAAGCTGGAGACTTCATGGATAATTCATATAAAACAGGCAGTTCTGCACTGGGGGTAATTTGAAGTGGAGATTTATTATTTTGGGGATGGGGTAAAGGTGGCACTTAACCCCTTAGTGACCGCTGACGTACTATGTACGTCCTGCTCACGGGTCTCCCTTAGACCCGCAGACGTACATAGTACGTCAGCGGGCTTCTAACCTCCCTCCCGCCGATACTCATCTCCCTGCTCGTCCCCGCAGCGTTTATGGTAAGCTGGAAGCTTGCCTCGCCATTTCCTGGGGGCTGGCGGATCCAATGACGTCGTCATGCTGCGTACAGTGATGCTTTTTGCACCGCTGGAAAGGGGAGAGTCTCCCCTTTTCAGCATTAACATTTTCGCTGCCAGATCGCGATTTGGCGCTAATCGGCACCAAAACGTGATTCAAACCTGGAGGGGGCTGACATCTTGGATGTCAGCGAAGCCTCCAGGTCCCCCAACCCCCCACCCACTGACAACCTCACCATGTGTGATAGGAGGTCAGTGGCCAGTTAACCCTCTAGCTGCCATGTGGAGATAGGAGGATCTTTTGGATCCCCTTTTCTCCCGATCCGTGGCAGCTAGATGGTCATATTTGACATCATTGGAAAGGCCTGATTGTGGCCTTCCCAATGATATCAAAGATGACCACGTTTGGTTTAAAAATTAAATTAAAAAACATTTAAGTTTTTTTTGTTTAAAAAAAAAATTGTCGGTTTAGTTATTTAGGACCTAGGCTGTCATCTAAAACGAATTGGCACAAAACGGTCATTAGGTGAACTGGCTCAGCAGTGAAGGGGTTAAAAAGCAAAAACATGTAAAAATTGGGTATTTCTATTCTTGGGACAAAATTCTGAAACTATTTAGCCGGTGTCTTTTTTTTTTTGGTTGGTTTTGGTGTAGATTTTGGGGATTAAGTTACAAAAAAGTGTTTTTACCATTTTTTTATATAGTAAATTATTCGCTATGATGGAGATAATGGTATTTTTAGAAAGTCCATTTACTGTCGGGGGAAAACTGAGTATAATATGTGTAGGTTGAATAAACGAGCAAGAGGAAAATTTGACCTAAACACTAACAGCGCAGAAACGTAAAAACAGCAGTGGCCACTAAAGGACGGATTTGTGTAAAACTGCCCGGTCACTAAGGGGTTAAAAATTCTGGGCAGTATTACAAAGTTGGTAACTTAACCAGAGCTGTTAACTTAACAGCTCCATAGGCTATAATGGCTGTTTAAAAGTTTACAACAGCTCTGGTTAAGTTAGCACCAACTTTGTAATACTGCCCTCTGTATGCTAAACTTGGAACTCCTTTTAAATTTGTGTGGGTCAAAAAATAACATGTAGCGTGACTCTTTATATGATGTACTTGTTTACTTGTATCTCCTGGCTCACTCATACTCAATATAATATTTTTCTCTGCTTGCACCACTTTTCAAAATGAAGACTATGATCAATTTTGAATGTCTGGAAGCTGGTCAGAACAGGATTTTGAGATTACCAGTCATTGCACTTGATGCTTAATTAGTGCCCTGGCTCCTGATTCAATACTTTGCTTTGTGTGTGGGTAACTGGTGCTTCTTTTAGGGCGCTAAATGTGAAAACTGTAGTTACATTTAATATATATTTTTCATAATTGTTTGTTTCCATCAAACCCCCGATTTTAAATTAGACTTTAAGGATGAATGACGAAGTTTATAATAATCATAATTTCAGGTCGTGTGGCAAAGACGGATCCCTGTTCTGATACTGCATGACTGGTGTCTTGGTTGCTAAAGAGAAACCTGGGACCTGGCATTCAGTGATCTTTCCTGCCTGCACGCAGGGCAGATGCTGCAAGCTAGTGCAGAGGCATTCGGGCTCACAGCGTCTTCACCGCCTGGCTCAGCTGAAGTTACTTCTGAGGTTTCAGAAGTCCAGCTGCAAGGTCCTGCTGGACCACCCGGCAGGTCAAAGACTCTGGATTGCATCAGCTTGAAAAAAACGATACCCGATCCCCAAAAATTGCTGTGATCAGGTCCCAGTCTGGAGAATCTGATGGGGACATCCCTAGTTTAGGCTAATAAATGTTACTTGAACTTTGAGCCAAATTAATGTTAGATGTTGGGTTAGGCTATTAGGTCGACACAGTTCCAAAGTTTGCCCACAGCCAGGACCTTCTAATGTTAAGAAGCTGTTTATATATTTTCCTAATGCTTGGAAACCACCTCTTAAATCAAGTGACAGGATGTTTTGGTTTTTTCGGGCTTGCTCACGATTCGACACGTGCATGGTTAAAAATTGCGATTCAGACTGGCAGTTTTTGACTTGCCAATGATTCCGAAGCATTTTGGAAGCGGGTGATCTGACTTTCTGATATTTCAGAATCGGTAAATTTCAGAAATATTGAAAGCTTCTGATATATTCAGATTCGGAAATTGACTCCCTTTCCAAATCTGCTATTTGGTCTAGATTGTTCTCTTCTCCTGCCAGTTCTCCTGGCTTTCACCTCTCTCAGGGTTGTTCAGAGAAAGGTGAAAACCAGGAGAATGGCAGGAAAAGCGAACAATCTGGACCAAATAGTCGATTTGGAAAGTGAGGTAAGGCTAGGGTCAGACTAACGCATTTTTCGCAGCGACCGTCAAAAAGTGCAACACGGGCCAAATTTAGTACAGAGCTGAATGTAACAAAGTAAAACTAAAAAATAGAATTGCATTAGCCTGCTCAACGCTAATCTTAACACTATTATGAAAATCAGATATTTTATGTGTTTTAGTTTATTCAAGAAATTTCTCTCTAAGCAGTAAAAGGGCTGCATATGCTTTTATATTATGTCCAGTCATCAAAATTTATCTTTTTTTTTTTTTCCTTATATTTAAATGGAACCAATATTTATATTCGGTCAATTCGGATTGATTTGGCAATATATTCGTTGATTTGGCATTTCACATGTTTCCGCTAATGCAAATCACGGACTTTCAACTGTACATCAATTTGGTCCAAACTGATTCACAAGTCTATTCATGATTGCTATACTAGTCTTTTTGACCGGGGGGGGGCTTAATGTCCTTTTTTTTTTTTTCTCAAGATTAAGTGAAGGTACTTTTCTTATGGAAGAACTGCCAGCAAAGTCTCTATTTGTGATGTCAAACTACTTGGTAAATATTTTCCAGTGTGGGGCACTGTATAGTTAAAACGCCATAAGCCCCAACAATTGCTGTACTGCTTTTAGCGTGTCACAATAAACATTCCTGATGGTCAGAACAGGAGCCTGTTCCACCATCAGTCTTTTATATAATGTGATATGACCATGGTGGGACTCCTTGAGTTGGGTCAGCTGCCAGTTTGCATATTTTGCAGACACACACGACTGGCATGCCTCTGTGGGACAAACCTCACCACAGTGCTATGGAACTTGTTGGCACTTTGTAAATACTTGTAACTGTAACATTACTGGTGGTGATTACTCTTCCTGGACCACTTTTAAGCCTCCCATTGTTTGTAGGCCTGTTAAAGTGCCTCTTCATTAGCTGCCCACATTTGGTTTCATGATGCCTGTGAAATGTCACTTTGAACAAGGGGTACATGGGCCTATAAATGTATTTGTGAGGTGTAGGCCTAATGTTTTGTTTCCCTGTCCTCCTATGTTGAAATCACGCTTTGCTCCGAAGGTGCAGAATGTTTGTGTTTATCTGTTGCTGGCTGGGTTATCTTGGTCTTTTCCAGCATCCCCTCTCAGGCATCGGTTATCTGTTGACTGTTTGAGTGGTCTTTTGTTGCTCTGCCTTGTCGGGCAAACGCTGCCTCATCTAATTACTGTTACTATGGTTTATATAATTACTTCGTGGTTACTGTAGCCAAACTCTACTCCCATCTTGAATGTGTTTGACCGATTTTGGTATCGGGCTAAGTTATTCAGACAGTCTGATGCTCGGGCTGTGACTACATGACACCCTGTTGTTTCATGTCTGGCTCACTTGAGGCTGGGGGGGGGGGGTGCCGCCAGGGTGTAATTTTCTATGTATTCAACCCAACAAAGCTTTTCAGTTGTAGCTGTTCAAAAGTCCCAGTTCTACAGCGTGATCTTATTTTTGGGAGTGCTAGCAAGGCTCTTTACCTGTACCTGTCCTAAAGCATTGTCTCTAAGGACTGGAGGAAGGCGGGGGGGGGGGAAAGTCTGCTAAGGAAGTGGCATAAGAGATGTGATCCAGTCAGGGTACGGGGATCTGTTACAATACCCAAAAAGTTAGTGACCCGCTAATTTCTGTGTTTACTTTAAACATAATTTTAGAAGCTAGTCACCAAATAAAATTCTCATGGATGGATTCATTGTGTAAGTTTGATGCTTATTTCTAAATACTTTAAGCTGTATGACTGACTAAACTGTGAGCAGCCATCTTTCTTTCCAGTTACATAACCTTTTCGCATGACGGCGAGACCTAGGTAGAAAGCCATTCGATAACTCTTTGAAGAATGGTGAAATAAAGTACAGGCTTGCAATCTTGGCATAAACATACATTTTTTTTTTTTTTTTAAACCACTTCCCACCACAGGGCGTGCTAAGACGTCCTCTCGGCAGGTGGTCCTAAACGCTGACGCTGTCATGGCACACCCCGCTCACTTCCATGGGTGGCTTGACACGCCTCCCCTGCATGTGCAATGCACACGTAATTAGCTGCCGCTGCATCGCCTTAAATCAAGTGGTCCCACGGTAGCCAATGACCTGCTCGGTGGGACTAGACAAGAGGTTGGCCAAAGGATGGCCTCTGGGCCTGTGGGGGGGGGGCAAGGGCATTTAAGAACCTCCTTGCAGCTGGGAGCTCCTGGCAAGGTTAATTAGGTTGAAAATGTCTTGTTTCTTTGCCACCTCCACCCCCCCCCCCCCCACGCTTTTCTTTTTCTGAGCAGGACAAGACAGGAACAAATTATCAAAACCTACATCAAAATTCTAATATGAATGCAAATGGCAAATATCTACACAAGAAGTCTGTCATAAGTGATGCTACAGAATATATTTATGAAGGGGAAAAAATACAACAGAAATCCATCCCCTTTTGTGATCTGACCATATGTCACAAAACAAGGATTATTCCCAATTTCATAGCTTGCATGATGTCTGCATCTGCTTTCCATTTCCCTTTGGTTCCTGGTAATTTGTAAGGTGATGTTTGATGCCTGATGGTCTGTAAGGTTAATAATCAAACTAGTGGAGCCATAAATAAGTCAAATCCTCCTGTTTTGTGCTGAGGAATGGCAGTCATATATCACATTGTAGCATACAAACATGATCTACATGGCACTGGCTAGAGTACACATGGGAGGAATAACACATATGCGTCTTCAAGCCACACCATAAATTGTTTAACTGGGTGTGATCACATTTATTTTAATGCTTTTGTGATTTTTCTTTTCTGCTTGTTTGGCATTTTTCTTGATTTAATCTATTTTTGTTCAGGTATCTCCTGGGCAGCTCACAAAGAAGTACAGCTCATGTTCCACCATATTTTTAGATGACAGCACAGTCAGTCAGCCCAACCTCAGAAGCACAATAAAATGGTGAGTGATGCATGCTACTACGTTTTAATTATTGAGAGAATATTTCAGGCCTGCAGGATATTTAGTTTTTTCCATCCAAAATGTGTATCCAAAAAATAGTGTAGAATTTAAGCTGTGGGATCACTCACTTCTGTACAGTGGTAATATTCAGGGGCCATAATTGCTGAAATCCATGATACAATACAGATACAGGGTGATACTGTAATTTCCATAGACATGCATTATGTCACAGGTATTTTTTGGAAGCTGCACTGCTAATAATTTCATTATGATCACTACATATATCAATAAGCATCTGCCCATTTGTATCCTCTACCTTGATCAGTTACTGTATTTAACACAAACCCTGTATGCTAATAATGCTGACCTCGTTTGATATTCATGAAGATATAGGACACCATCTAGAGTTTTACAAAAATTCCCGTTGGGTTGAAATATTCTAAAGACCAGACAAAACCATGTAGTATTGAAAATGAGCAAATCTAACCACTTCCCGCTGCAGGGCGTACTAGGCAGTCCCCTCAGTGGGTGGGTCGGAGTGCCGCGGGACAGCATGGCACGCCCTGCTGGCGTCTATGGGCTTCCTCCAGCATGAGCTAGTGCGTGCCCCACGTCATTCACTGCTGTGGTATGGCCTGAACTCAAGCTGTCCCTCTGCAGCCAATGACGCGCACAGCTGTGTATGGTGGCCTCAGCAGCCACAGTCGTACGCCCCGCCGGTGTTTTAAATGTTTAAAAATATTTCAACCAAGTCGTTGAAGGGGTTTAGGTATCATAATCAGAGCACTAAACTTTTGCATCTATGTTAAATGTAACTCCAAAGAAGACCTTTACAGCTATAGTTTTTGCATTCGTGTATTTTTTTGACTTTATCACCTGGGGTTCAATTTGTCATGTAGATATCCGTGTATATTCTTGGTGCATTGATACTACTGCAAATATATGGCATAGAATTTTCTGTTACCTGGTCCACAGGTCTCACACTGGGTCATCATGGCTATGAAAATTCTTTTTTGACAAAACCTTGTCTTCTATACAACGAATAAACATTGGTTATACATACTTTACCTCCTATTCAACGTTGATCGTGCACATTCACCATCAAGCAGGGCGCACCACCCTTCTAATGTTGCTTTGCTCACTTTTTTGCAGGCAGAGTGGCTGCATGGGTGTGGGGTAACAGACTGTAGGGTGGATCTTATTCTCTGCCCTGTCACTCTGTTCTTAACTTAAGGGCTGTGCATACTATTAACTTATATTTTTAACCCCTTAGTTGCTAGTGAGATGCATTTTCTTCGTTCCTCTCCTTGCTGTGCAGAGGAGTGTGTGATTTCAAATTTGTGTGTGTGTGTGTGACGGATTTCTCTCCGGACTCCTGACAAAGCTCCTGTTAAATTCCTTTCCATATAATCTATGATGAATACTATAAAATGACAAACGACCTGCAAGAGCAGTCATACGGTTTCATCTTTGGGCAGAGGCTTAATTAGAAACCTCAGGGCCCAGGTGCAGAAACCATGACAGCCACCCCCACCCTAGGCAAAACATATTTTATCCCCCACTTCCGTCAACATGCATTGGTCCTCTTCAGGTCCACAATGTTGACTCCAGACAATCGGTGTCCCATTTTTTTTCCAGGTCCACCATGACCTCTTCCTTCAGTCCATCCCATTTTTAATGTAATGTGCACTATTTGTATCTCACGGAGCTCCACAGCAATAAAACTCACAGTAATGTGCAGTGTATGAACGTATCACCGACCTCCACAGCAATATATCTCAGTAATGTGCAGTGTGTATCAGTGTAAATTGGAAACCTCTAGATTTTAATGCAAGGGTTTTATTCAAATGAAATAACATATTTTTGTTTTTCTTTTGCAGTGTTACCTTAGCAATATATTACCACATAAAGAACAGGTATGAACCCTCTTATACACTTATTTAATTTACTACTATAGTTGAGAAGAATCCTCTATTGCAACTGTTCTTCAGATGTAACCAATGTCTACCTTGAACGTCTGACCATCAAGAACCTTGTGCTCTCTTGACTTGGCTCTTGGGTGTCTCACCTGGGCAGCACCGGTGTATGGAAATGTCAAATATTTTTCAAAAGTATAAACAGATTCCTTAAAGTACACAGGTTGCACTTTCCTGCTTGAGGCATTTAATGAACACGGCCCGTTTTTGTCTGACATTATCCCTACATTTCGATTAACCATATTCTGTCTTCATCCCTCCCCCTTACTTTTGTGACACACTTCAGGTTTAACCACTTCAATGCGGTGGACGCGCTCAGCGCGTCCAACTGCATTGCTACTTGGCTGCGGAGGACGCGCTGAGCGCGTCCTCCCTTTGCAGCCCGCAATCAGCCGGTATTCCGGCTGATCGCTCGGCCCCCCGGTGTGGGCTGACATCATCGATGTCAGCCCAACCTCCGGGACCCCGGCGGGCACGATAGGTGTCATCACGCATGCGCGATGACGTCCATTTCAGGCACCCCCCCCGCCATTGCAGGGAAGGTGCCTGAATGACCTCTCCCCCTCCCCATCCGTGCATGCCAGCAGTTAAAGGCAGGCACCGCCTGGAAGGGCACAGCCCTAGGGGGCTGGATCGCGATATGGCGCCAACATGCGCCGTATCTCGGTCCCCTCCCGGAGCTGGCCGACATCTTGGATGTCGGCCAAGCTTCCGGGATATCCCCCTAATGACTGGCGTCATCGCGCAGAGCGCGTTGGCACCAGTTTTCAAATTAACCCCTTGCTGCCACCTATAGTGGAGATAGGGGGTTCCAATGAACCGCCTATCTCCCGATCCGTGACAGCTAGGGGTTAATGTTTACTATCATTGGAACGCCAGAGCGTGGCCGTTCCAATGATACCAAACATGACCATGTAACTGTAAAAAAAATTAAAAAAAATGTGTTTTTTTTTTAGATTTATTAGTGCAACAATATTGTTCCCATTTCAATTATAATGTGAACAATGATGCTGCACTAACGATTTTTTCTATGGGGGGCGTTTGCTAAAAAACACGTAATTTCCCCCAAAAAAGTAACGATTCCTCATTTCTAATATTTTTAACAAGCGCACCCCATAGAAAATATAACCGCAAACGATCGCATTTTAAAATGTGAAAAAACCCACTTTACACATTGTAAATTATTGAAAATTCAAATTTTAATGCATATTTTGTTATAATATACAGACATGACATAACGTATACATATAATAATGACATATTATGAATCTGCAGTCTGCCGGAAAGAACGATATATATAATATGTCTGGGTCATATATTAAAATAAGGCTTCAAAACGCGGTTAAACATGATGAGCGAAACCGGTAAAAATGACCTCAGCACAGAGGTGGGAAAAGGCTCAGCAGCGAAAGGGTTAAGTAAAATCTACAACTTGCTGTGAATAGGATCTGAACACTGAAAACGATGCAAACGTTGACCACATTTTGGATTTATTTTCTGTTCTTGTTTGAAATGGTTCTTATGTTGCTGAACTGAATAAGAATCTTGCGTTTCTGCATTTTATATGCAGACTATTTTATTTTGGAAATGCCAGGCAGTCTCCTTTAGTAAGTGCAGTGTGGGCCCTGTTTTATACTAGTTTCCACAACTCTCAGCTGGTAAAGAGCTGCAGGATGTATAGGCTGGAAGATGGAGGTTGAAACCAGAAAATGAAATATTTTAGGTTATCCCAAATAACATTATTGCACAGGTACTATCCAAAAGGCCAGATAGACAAAACACAGTTACAAAGGATTAAATAATCCAAGCCATCTGCAGGATGAAGCTGAAAGGTTTTTGCTTTGATTTTTTTGTGTTTTACGTTAATGTATCTTTATTTTGTAGAGACTCCGATAGGTCATTGGATATATTCGATGAGAAACTGCATCCGTTAACAGTAAGTCTACTGGCTCAAGAGTTTTTATGATAATTGGTAAATTCAACATTTATATATTGTGCAGGCTTGGTAATTGAAATGTAACACCGGCTGGGTGGAGTAGAGGTACCGTCACTGCTCTAACCGTGGTGACACAGGTTCCAATCCCAGCAAGAGCACCTCTCCAGTAAGTGTCCTTGGGCAAGACACCTAACGGTACATGCTTGTCTACCCAGGACATAATTTAAAACAAGGGAAATTTCAATGTATCCTTCCTGGTAAAATAGTTTCCCAAAAAAAATAGTCATGGGATCCTATTCTGACCTTGTCGCTAAAAGGAGCCGCTAAGGGAAAGTGAGTAGATATCCCTTGGTGGCCTTTGGAATATTTGGGAGACACTCTCATATAAATTTCATGTCATGGTCACATTTTGGCCAACTATGTTCGTATGCACCCCCCCCCC
Organism: Leptobrachium leishanense; assembly: GCA_009667805.1. NCBI lineage: Eukaryota > Metazoa > Chordata > Amphibia > Anura > Megophryidae > Leptobrachium > Leptobrachium leishanense. The sequence goes on along the minus strand of CM019069.1, from coordinate 81,729,802 downwards.
CTTGCTGCTCCTTACAGCTGAGTCCATGTGAAAGGAACCAGCCAATATTTAAAAATATGTATGGGTTGTGTTTTTAAATGTCTTTTCAAATGTCATAAGTGGTCAATGTTGCTGCCTTTTGATAGTTCCAGGGCCCCTGTTCATACAGACTTGTGTGAAGCTTATTTGTAGATATAAGCTGTAGCTTTGAAACTTTAATCTAATATTCTAAGCATGTATTCTGTAAACAAGTAAAGCCTTACTATGGCCTTTTAATGTTGGAGGGGCATTCTAATTACATTTTCCCCAACTTTTATGCCCTTAAATAATTGGGCAGATTTTGCTGACTGTAATGGTCTGCAGGATGGTCTGATCCCAGTATGCGGGGATTCGCGGTTACAGAGACCAGGATTCTTGGGATGTCAGAAAAGACACAAAGGGGGGACTCCATGCGTGGTACAGGTGGGCACTCCAAAAGAATAGGGACAGACCGTAGATCAGAGGCAGGAGGTGGTATCGTTGGTCAAAGCAAGGGGGTCTGGTAAACGGGTCAATTCGTAGTATCGGGAGTTAAGGAAACCTGTCTGGTCAGGTGTGCAGCTTGGCACCGTAATGCAGGAGCATTGCTGAATGGGGGGAGGAGAGCTTTATTCTTGCAGGAGGGTGTATGTTTGCTTTAACTGTTCTGCAGAACATGGGCAGCACTTTACATGTGACTGCCTTAGCACAGATGGTACGCAAGATAGTCAGCAGCATGGACATGACACTGACAGGATCTACCCAATTATTTTTCTATTTTGGCTGTAAATACTCACCTTTTCTCCCTTGAGTCTGTGCAGCTCCTCCCCTTCATATCAGTGTTTCCAGAATGCATTGGTCCCTGCAGCTATCTAACGCAATTTGCTTACCTGCGCAAATTGCACTTTGCTCAGGACTTGTTTACTTTTGTACATGGACATATATATTTTACAATACGTAATACCTTTAATTTATATCCTGTTTCATGTCTCGGCAAATACAAGTATGGAGGCTCTTTTCAATTAAATTAAATTTCCCCCCTTTTTTTTCTTTTTTTTTTTCTTTGAGCTATTTTAAAATCCTTGTTTTCAGAACATCCGAGCAACAGAGCGGACACAAACAACACTGTGTAGTTGAGGATATCCCAGTGAATACGTATGGAGTTCTAAAACACCTCTTGTTTTGCAGCGTGAAGAGGTGACGGATGAATATTGCAAACACGATCCGGAACATAAGCACATATATCGTTTTGTGAGGACCCTGTTCAGCGCCGCCCAGCTAACTGCAGAGTGCGCAATTGTTACCTTGGTAAGTAGTGAAGGTTTGGTGCTGCACTGGAGTAACTAGGGTTGACTCGATACTGGCCATTTGTAAGAGTACTTGCAAATTCCAGAGATACCAGAAGCCAGTGCTGACCTGGCACGGCCAGTGTGGCATGTTGTATCAGCCGACATGTGGCTGCTTCTTTACAGACAAAAAAAAAAATGTGTCTCCTGATTGCCTGAACCAGGTAAAACTAGGATCTTGTCCCCAAAGCCTTTTAAATACAAGGGTCAAAGTAGACCAGTGTCGGCAACCTTGGCCCTCTAAATGTTTTAAACTGTAATTCCCTTATTGCTCTGTAAACCTAATGAGTGGCTAAGGATAATAGGAGATGTACTTCCAAAACTGGAGGGGCTAAGGTTTCTGATCCCTGATGTGCATTTCCTTAAGTGAATCGTTCAGCACTATGCTAGCTTTGGGCACCCCAATATTATCATGTAGAAGCAGGGTTGCCTTCGGTGGATATGTAATTAATATTGCGATTTCGGCAAAACCCACAAAAGAAAAAAGTTCTGTAACATGGTGCTCTTGGGTCTTCCTGGACCACAATAAAACAGCTCTAAAATAGCCAGTGAACTTTACACTTTGTATGGAGCAATTGTGCAGGTAGCATTCTCCTAGGAAAATCATAGGTTGTGAGACGATTCATTTTCTGCTGATGCCATCGGGCGGTCTAGAATTCTTTGCTTTAGTGGTCAGATGATTTATTTATTGTAAACCATAGACATTTTTGATTGGGAACCACCCTCTCCATACAAGCACTGACACGTTATTCAGACATGGTGTTTACACGTGTCCTGTCCTCCAGGTAGTAGCAACCGTGTGCAGGGACTCTCTTGTGTCATAACCTAGAAGCTGAATATACATGTTTTGGATGAGCATCGCATTAGTGCGGTTTGTCACTTCTGTGAACCTACCTAGCGCCAAAGCAATCTGGACGGCAGCTGTAGGCAATTCAAAATATGACTAACCATTTGATGGAGAGAGAACTTTACAAAGTTCTTCTTATATTCCCCTTTTCTACGTTGCAACTGTTCAATAATTCTTTTCACATTCAGTGTTTATCAAATGTGTAGAACAAGGTTGCTTGCAGTTACGTTGCAGTTTTGGGTAGAGTTTATTGAAAATAAATTCAAAATGTGTTTGTTCAACCTTTTTTAGACTTTTTTTCTTATCTAGTTTGGATTTTACACACCGTAACCAAATAAACAATCCTTGTTGGCTGTCCTAGTCTTAACCACTGGGTGTCACTGTAAGCCTTTATACACAGCCCCTGTGCATTTTTTCCCATTGAAACACTGGTGTATAAAGAAGCAAGCAGGTTTTCCCACTACTGGCCCCTGGTTTTTAAAGCGGTGTTTCCCAAACCTCTCCTCGGGACCCTCAACCAGGCCAGATTTTACAGATCACTGTGCAGCAAATCATATCACCTGTGCTGTGCTTTAGCTATCTGGAAAACCTGGCGAGGCAGAGGGTCCTGAGGACAGGTTTGGGAAATACTGGGTTAAAGGATGCATGTAAAGGGGCATTCAGATGATTTTTAAAGAAAGCCCTTTGGATTAAATTTATACTAATTTGGCCAAATCTCATTTACAATTTAAATGCTACCTTCAATGAGTTAATTGTAGTCCCGTGCAACATTCAGTGTCTCATGGTTCACAAGGATTTTTATTAACATGTTCAAAGGGGGAAACCTTTTTTGTGTTTTGTCTGCAAGTCTGAGGAAAGTGTAGAGTAGAATTGATCAGTTTATAGGTATGGAGGAAAAGTGGCGGCTACATAAACGATAAACTGCTCTTTTTTATTGAACTAAATGTCATTTTGTCACGTCTTTAAGAAGATGATGTAATTTGAAGTAGATATAATATTTTTGGGATATAAGAGAACACTAAAAGATCGAGGGTATTGCAAAATGAAGGCTGATTCGTCAATTTGCAAGGTTGTTTTTTTTCCATAGTTTCTCTGTATATGCGGACGTCACTTATGACAGATCTGGTGACCGGCAGCCAGGAAATTCTAAAAGTTCACCAGATTAGGAGAGCTGGGAGGGGGAGGTACTCACGTTCAGACCACTTCAAAACTATGAAGTGGTCAGGATGGGTAGTGTCCTTTTTTTAAAATAAAGTTTGAGGACAACCTCTTTTACTTTTATGAAAATCGGGAACCAGCAATTTTTTTTTAGTTGCTAGAGCATCTGCTAAGCCTGTCAGCTTTGCTTTGCCAGAGCTTTGGCCGCTCCATCACGTGAAAAATCCAGAATGCTCGGTTTTTATCCAAAAATCCAGATTGCGCGCGTCTAACTCAAAATTTATTTTCAATCCTGTGAAATAGAGGAAATCGCCCAACTGATGCTGCAAGGTGTTGCCTGCAATCCTGGATTAAACTATTAGAGGGTTACGTACATATCTACTTCTAACAAGTATCATCTTCCCCTTGTTTTCTTGGGTGGCCTGTAGAGGTGAAAGGCAATTCAAATGTCAAATATAAAATATTTACATTGTTAGCTCCTAGAGCAGGGCTTTGCACAACTCTTGTTTTAATTTTTGAGGTTTTCTCACCGATTCGTAGTTTGAAGTGATGTGTGAAATTTTGATAAAGCACATAATGTGGATGTAGGTTGCCCTTTCATGGTTGATCAGGGTGGAGGCGCTCTCTGACCAGATAAGCACACTCCTCAGCCAAACTGCTGGAGTTAACTGGTTACCATCCCTTTATGATTCAGACCTTCAGAATTTCAGAAACTTCACTTATAGGAGATAGCGCTTTCAGTTATTTGGTAATAGAACGCATTCTAAAGAACGTATTCTATAGTTGCCAGAAGTGTATTGTGTATATATTTGTATATTTATGTATGTATAATTTTTGAGTGTTTACAATTAAATGAAATGTTTCTTTGCAAAGCTCATCCCTAATGTTTTCACTCCTAGGTTTACCTGGAAAGGCTCTTGACATATGCCGAGATTGACATCTGCCCAAGTAATTGGAAAAGGATCGTTTTGGGAGCCATTCTGTTGTCTTCTAAAGTCTGGGACGATCAAGCCGTGTGGAACGTTGACTACTGTCAGATCCTGAAGGATATCACCGTTGAAGACATGTAAGATTATTCACCCCTACCCCTCAAACAGTGCTTCACAGCAATACATTTTATGGGATATTTACTTAGCAGTAAAGTTCAGAGTACACTGCACTCTTGAGACTTTATATAGTGATAGCAAGTGGCCGATATTTGTCCTTCTCGTTCATATTTCAGGAAGCCTTGTTTAGTGCTCTGATTTCTTTGGAAGGTTTAGCAGCAGTCCAGACTGGCCCCTGAGGCCTTTATGCTATGAAGACCTCAAACTAATCTGCAAGTTTATAAAACTGCTGAATAGATTTAATTTCATGAATGAAAATGCACATTTACTTTACCTGATCAGTGAGTTCATACACGTTTAGAAGGAGTTGTATGGATATTGTATGGACTGACTTCTAGGGCTGCAACTAACAATTGTTTTTATAATCTGCTAGTTGGCCAATTTTTTTCGATTTAAAAGATCGGATTAAGAAAATGTTTACTTAAAAGAAACCTCATGTAAAAAAAATAAAAATAATAATAAACCACTGAATACCCCTTTGTTTGTAAGCTTTTTAAGTGTACATAACTTTCGTACGTACATATGCAAATTGAATACTTTTCTCAAAGTACACTAGCACTTGGTCACAGTGATGGATTGATGCTGTGTACACAGTTTAAGCCTGTGTCTACTTTCTCCCCAAACGAACGCTGCTCAAACATGTTATCACAAAAGCAGTGTGATAAGGTGGGCACGCCATGCAGCCTGACCTTTTTAATAAGCTAATGTGGTCAGGGTGCTTAATGTCATTTTACAATAACGTCAAGAACAAAATGAGGGTCTGGAGATGGGAATGAGTTTGGCAAGGGACTTGACCAGAGTGTGAGAGGGAATAGGTTTGGCCAAGGGACTTGACCAGAGTGTGAGAGGGAGTGGGTTTGGGCAAAATCCGGATTGGAGTGTGGGAGGGAGTTTGTGGGAAGGGACCGGACCAAAGGAAGAGAATGGCAGCAGAGGGGAGGGTGGGGAGGTGGCAGTGGAATCAAGCTTCAAGGAAGAATAAAACACCAGTGTTACAGTGCCCATACACAGTGGCAGTACCCCAGGGTTTGTGCTATAGCGCTACTACACTTTTATAACCAGTTTTTATTCAGTTTACATCTGACAGAATTCTAGAACTAAACCATACTGAGTAAAGCCTTGGCACATCTTCTGCAATCTGCTCCGAAGCCGACTCTGCGGTTATAACGTTTAACCCAGTCTGGCACTAAACAGTGTGTGCTGTACACCAATCAATAAATAATGAAAATAGTTTTTATCGATTAGTTGTAGCTTTTAGTTTCTGCCCTACCAACTTCTGCTTTGTAAGAGATGGCAGTGATGCTTCAAATTGCAAGAATTTTTGAAACTCTTGGATGTTTTGAAGCGGGGAGTTCCTTTCACCATGACCCATATAACAAACATTTTCTACTGCTCCAGTGAAACGTGTGCAAAGATAGATGGATATATCCATCTATCAGTCCATCTCAGAAAGCGTTCTCTGTAGCATCCAAAATCTACAGAGTGCACATAGGTCCGAATATTCTTGTAAAGTCCTCGGACCTGAATTTCTGAAGAAAGGTACAAACCATGCAACAATACATTCTGGGCATACTGGCTATTGACGCAAGAGTCAATTAGGGCTCCATTAACCAGCAAGAAAGTACCTTTGGAAATCTTTTCTGCTTACTGGTGAGTTCGAAATGTGGAGCGGTCACCATCTTGGACCAATGGTTTGTGGCCATAGAATAAGTCCGATCGCAACAGCCTCCAGATTGTAGGATTAGAGGTAAATTTGGTGGGGGGTATATTTTTGTGTTAAGCGTTTTTTACAAAAAAGCTAGCATTTGAGTTGAGATTCATTTTTAAATATCAGCACATGCAGAGAACAGAGTTAAGCTGAAATAGCTTGCTCCTCTCGCTTAGAACCTTCCTATGTAGGACCTCTTAATATACAAAAAGGAGTCAGAACTTCTAAGCTGCAAGAATCGCTTGCAGCTCAGCTGGAAAAGTGACTGGAGACGTTGGCTTAACTTCAGTGTTGGAATTGGGATAATGATTAATAATTTTTTTTTTTTGGTGCAACACCAGGCCTTCCAGTGCTCATATAGAATGCCCATTTAAGGTGATTGACGGCGAAAAGTGAACTTGGCAAGCAAAGCACGTTTTATTGGTTATATAAATCAATATCTAACGGTACATACTCGCCACCCAGGACATACTTGAAAACGAGAGAAATCTCCTCAATGTATCCTTCCTGGTAAAATCCTTTCTCCAAAAAAAATAAATAAAAAATATCTAATTGCTTTGAGGCATTTTCCCAAACTACAACTTGTCAAAGACCATCACCAGATAGGGCTGTCAAAATACTATGGGGATGATCCATTATGGTGACATTGTGCAAGAGCTGCCACCATAATGATGCTTTCTCCTTACCCATTACATTGGCAAACAGTCCTAGGGCTGCAAGAGGCAGGATGTGCCATGGATGGGCAGTATTACATATATGGTGCTAAACCAGGGATGTAAGGAAGAACCTGTAGGTCAGAGTGATTGCAGAGGGAGACTGGGGACTTTTTTTCTTTTTCCCCTCCCCATTCTCTCTGCTCCTGGCAGCCTGAAGCGGCGGATCAGGTCGCCGTTATCGCCGCGGGATGAGAGGTGAGTATTTGATTTTTTTTTGGGGGGGGGGGGTTTGCAGCTGTGATAACTGACTCTGCAGAAGCTGTAAAAGTTAACCACAGCTTGGAGCCGTTGCTAACTTTTGCGTTAACCGCAGCGGTGGGTAATTAGCGTTAAGACTTTGTAATCCTAATGCTAGTTCTTTGCGCTCCCCATGTTAAGCATAGAGAGTGCAAACAGGTTTTTTTAACCCATTGGCTTTCGGGATGTAACATGGTCGGCCCTCACTAGGGCCACCTAAGCAAACGCTCACACAGCTGAGCACTCACGTCAGCGTTATGAATGTAATATTGCCTCGCTTTATGTCTGTTGGCCTACATGCCAACTGGCGTAAGGAAGGGACCGGCTCATTTACAGTTGCAAGAAAAAGTATGTGAACCCTTTGGGATTACGTGGAGTTTTGCATGAATTGGTCATAGATGAAGATCAGAGCACATTTTAAGTCACAACAATTTGAAAAACAGTCTGCTTAAAATAATACAACACAAACAAACATATGTTTTCATGTTTTTATTGAACAGAACATGTAAACATTCACAGTGCAGGGTGGAAAAAGTATGTGAACCTTTGGACTTAATAACTGGTTGACCCTCCTTTTTGTCAGCAATAACCTCAACCAAACGTTTCCTGTAGTTGCAGATCAGACCTGCACAATGATCTGGAGTAATTTTGGACCACTCCTCTTCACAAAACTGTTTCAGTGTAAGAATATTCTTGATGTCTGGTGTGAATCGCTCTCTTAAGGTCTTGCCACAGCATTTCAATCGGGTTGCGGTCAGGACTCTGGGCCACTCCAGAAGGCGTATTTTGATTTGTTGAAGCCATCCTTTTGTTGAATTACTTGTATGCTTTGGGTCATTGTCCTGTTGCATCACCCATCCTCTGCGGAGCTTCAGTTGGCGGACAGATGGTCTTACACTTTCCTGCAAAATGTCTTGATAAACTCGAATTCATTTTTCCATCAATGACAACAATCCGTCCAGGCCCTGAGGCAGCAAAGCTGCACCAAACCATGATGCTCCCTCCGCCATGTTTTACAGTGGGGATGAGGTTTTGATGTTGGTGTTGTGCCTTTTTTTCTCCACACATAGTGTTGTGTGTTTTTTCCAAACAACTCAATTTTGGTTTCATCTGTCCACAGAATATTTTGCCAGTAGTGCTGTGGAACATCCAGGTGCTTTTTTGCAAACTTCAAACGTGCTGCAATATTCTTTTTGGACAGCAATGGCTTCCTCCGTGGTGTCCTCCCATGTACTCCATTCTTGTTTAATGTTTTCCTTCTTGTAGATGTGTCAACAAAAATGTTAGCATGTGCCAGAGATTTCTGTAAGGCTTTAGCTGACACTCAAGGATTCTTCTTTACCTCATTAAGCATTCTGCGCTGTGCTCTTGCAGTCATCTTTACAGGACGACCACACCTAGGGAGAGTAGCAACAGTGCTGAACTTTTTCCATTTGTAGACAGTCTGTCTTACCGTGGACACATGAACATCAAGGCTTTTGGAGATACTTTTGTAACCCTTTCCAGCTTCATGCAAGTCAACAATTCTTGATCGTAGGTCTTCTGAGAGCTCTTTTCTGCGAGGCATGGTTCACATCAGGCAGTGCTTCTTGAAACCATTACACCCAAAACTGGTGTGTGTTTTTAAAGGGCAGGACAGCTTTCAGCAACACATCCAATAATATCACACTGATTGGACTCAAGGTTGGCTCACTCCTGGCTCCAATTAGGTCTTGGAGAAGTCATTAGGCTAGGGTTTCACATACTTTTTCCACCCTGCACTGTGAATGTTTACATGTTATGTTCAATAAACACATGAAAACATATGTTTGTTGTATTATTTTAAGCAGACTGTGTTTTTCAAATTGTTGTGACTTAAAATGTGCTCTGATCTTCCTTTATGACCAATTCATGCAAAACTCCACGTAATCCCAAAGGGTTCACATACTTTTTCTTGCAACTGTAGTTGAATTTATATAAAAACTAAGGGCCCTATTACAATCTCCACGCAAACGTTTGCGTGCGCGCAAAAATGCATTAGCGAGAGGGGTAAAACCCTTTGCGTTGAACGCCGTATTACAATCTCGGCGCAACTAACGTGCGTATACGTCTACTGCGGGGTGAACCTGCACGAGCTTACTGTACTTCGCACGTCCTATACTTAACACTGTGAGCGCAAATGCGTTTGTGCGCTGGTACGCGGATGGTATTGCAATCTATGCACAGTTTGTAACGCAGAGCCTTTGCGCGCATAATCTTAGCAACTCCTAAAAGCTGGTGTTAATGGCAAAATCAACCTGGCCGAAACCAAATACACAGCCCAAAAAAAATGCAGCAAAGTATAGTTACACATTCTACACATACCAAACCAATAAATTTGAGAAGTTGTGTGTGCAGTTTTTATTGATGCAGCATATATGCGCAGATTGACTTTGACAGGCGCAAAAACGTAACGTGAGATAATTGTGGTTTTTAATTCTGATTGGCTGAATCTCGTGAAAAAAAACAGTACGCACACTGATTTCTGTGCTCAACGTTGCTGCGCGTACGTTTGTGCGTGTCCGTTTTACGTGCGTTTTTGCTCAACGGATGAAAAAATGTGTGAGGATTGGAATACCAGCGTTGATTTACGCGCGTTAACGTTTAATGCTTGGCGCAAAAAAAATCACTTGTTGCGCGAGCGTTTTAACGCGAAGATTGTAATAGGGCCCTAAGAATTTGATAATTTTCGGCATAATGAATAAAGGCTTTAATTCATATTAAACTATCCAAAGTTACCCTGGTTCAACTAGTTTTCCTTTTATTTTTTTTTTTTAAGCTCCTCTTGTTCAATGCAGACCACATACAGTCTGGCTAAAACCAGTTTCTATAACATATTTTAAAGTGTTCAAAAAGCCAAGCATCCTGGCTAAGCACCGGCTTACATCTCCGTTACCTGTATTAGGAATGCACTGATACCACATTTTTAGGACAGCGTACAAGTACCGATACTTTTTAAAGTAGTAATCGATAGAGTACCGATACGTTTATTTAAGGCCATGTGATGCTTTCCAATAAATAATTTAGGATTTTGCCGAAAGCCTGTCCAGTTTGTTTCTAATGAAATGTATGGCCAGAAACCCCATTTACCCCTGCACACACCTCATCTTGGATATATGTATACCCATGTACGTATGTATTATATATTACACCAACCTCAGACCAGACATATCTGGTCTAAGGTCTATATTGATCTATCCAGACCAAACGCTGGGGAAGCTGGCTGGCTGGATGCATTAAAAGCATTTGCGTCACAGCCCTGCAACTGGACCCACCGCTGGGTAAAGTAATGCGGCCAGCCGGAGGGGAACTTTGGCCAAATGCTTCTCATGCAGCCCTGTGGATACAGTCAAGCTGGCCCAGTGCTGGCTTCCGGTATCTGGGGTATTGGGCCATTTGCACGCGTACCAAGTACTCGTGCAAACGGTAGTATAGGCACCGATACTAGTATTGGTATCGGTGCATCCCTAACCTGTATGGTATGTGGGGAGGGAAGTGGTGCTTTTGACCAAAGAACTCTTAAAAATCCCTTTGTGGAAGCACAAACTTGTAATGCAAATACATATTTCCAGTTCATAAAGTATATGCAGTAACATGTCTAAAATAACATAACACATGTAGCCTATCACTTTCAATACAAATAAAAAATCTTCCATTAAACATGAACACGACTTGTATAAATCTTTAACACCAATCCCTCTGCCTTGGGAACAAGCTGCCAGTCCCACAGAGGTTATTTTCATGGTGTTTTTGTGCAGGGGCCAGGGGAATCCCCCGCTTCCATACGGTGCCATTTATTTATTCGATGAGTCCATGTTGCTTTAAGAGCTTTTTTTTTTTTTTTTTATTTTATTTTCATTTCACTGAGATAATAGCCGCAGCTCTTGCTGATCCATTTGTTGCCTTGGAGATGTGCCCACTTCTTTTGTTGGTACGTCTGTACTTCAATAATAACAAAAAGGCCCCTTTCCTGTTATCAATCTTGTGAAAATGTTAGAGTTCATCGTAGCTAATAAAGCGCAAGTATCATTCCTTTCATCTCTTCCACTATAGTGTGTCTGTACGAGAGCACGGAGAACAGAGAGGCAGACCATACAGCTGCGGTAATAGAGCACGCTCTTCACCACAACAAATAAATTGGATCTTGTTGATTGGTTGTGGGAATACAAAGTACTTTACATTTCCATCCAAAACCAATGACATCTACTCAGGCTTTGTAATAATGTTTCCTTCTATCATTGTGTATGCTAAACCGGAGAGGGGGCCATGAACGATGGGCGAAGATAAATCTCTTGCTCCATAATTCATTCACCCACACAGCATTCAGGGTCAGCAGGTTAGGCCCTTCTTTACAACAGCTGAAATTTTCAGTTCTAAGTTAAAGGCCAACAAACTATTTTGGGGTGAACTGATGTTTTCCCAGAAGGTGCCGTATCCCTCCTGCCTGCTCTCTAACTACGTATTCGGCTCCCTGATCTCAAAACGGCTTTAAGTTTGCCATTTTTGAACAAATTCGACCATTGTGCAGCCTATTGACTAAATCGGAGATAATGGCAAATGTTGGTTTGTATAGCTGCTAGAATATAAAAAATCCAATATATTTTTACTAAATATTTATTTTGTCATTGAATAACCCTGCTAGAAGTGCACTTCAGAGCTCAACTGGCCCCGAAATTGCACCGAACAGTGTATTTCCCCGTATGGTGCCATTTCGGGACTACTGCCTGCTTTTGTGAATTGCCAGCGAAATACAGTGCCTGTTGGAAGGCAGTGACATCCACATAGAGAAGTAATGGTTAATCTATTCAGAGGTGGTTTCATTCGGCGAATCCCATAGGTTTCAATGTAAACAATATTCCCCTTTTTATTCAATATCTAATGCTTTTAGGAATTTTTTTGGCATTCTTCGGCAAAAAACGTAATCTTTTTAAATAGCGGTGGGATTTTTTTCCCCTGTAACAGACCTTTTATCATTCATAGGACCTTTTTATGTTAATTCTAGACGTTTTCACCCAGTAGTTTTTTTTGCAAACAGCGTTTGAAATTGACACTTTAATCAATTTTTTTTATTTTTTTTAATATTTTTTTACACCTTGTTCGTCAGCTTGTTGGCTTTCTCCTGTGGCTGCACGGCACGGTTTGACAGATCGTCGGCTTTTATCAGGCACGTTCAGCAGGTTTTCTGCAATGTTTTGGATTGATCTGATATTTCATCGGATTTTCAGATCTGTTCCCTACACTTCAGGGACCCCTGCGGTGATTGCTGAATTCACTGCAGGGTCGGAATTCCCTGAAGTGCAGGGAACAAGAGCGCACCGGAGTTATTCAATGTACTGTAGCTTATTTTGGGGTTAAAAAAAAATTGAAAATCCTGTTGGGTTGCAACGTTGACTGTTTTCAACCGGAGATAAAGTGGAATAATGTAAAGACCGTTCAGCTATAATATTGCAATTGAGAAGCGCATTTTGAAGCCAGCACTATGACATTCAAAAGGAAGAGGAGTCATGTGTCTTGGTTTATAATCTTCTACCAAATTCACAGCATGTCACTTTATTTGTTTTAAAGATTAAATATATTTTTTCATCATAAAGTATTATATATATATATATATATGTAATTATTGATCAAATAGACTAGTATTTTAATCTTCATACATTACTAGGGCTGCAACTAACCATTATTTGCATAATCGATTAGTTGGGCAATTAATTTTTTCGATTTAATTGATTCATCGGATAAAAAAATACATTTTTGTTTTTCCTTAAAAGGAATATTTATGTAAAAAAATGGCACCCTCTTTTTTCTGTAAGCAATTTGCGTAGTGTGTATTACATACATTCATTCATTTTCGTACGCGAGTACCTGGTCAGAGATGGATTGATGCTGCGTACGCAGTTTAAGCCCATGTCCGCTTTCTCCTCAAACTAACGCTGCTACGAGCGCTCAAGTAGACATGATAGCATGAAAGCAAAGCGAGGAGAAAGGGGTGAGGCACTTCATGCAGCCTGACCAGAGTGTACCTTTTTTTTTTTTTTTTTTTTTAATAATTTCATGAACAAACTGAGCGGGAGGAGGGTCCGGAGGTGGGAGTGAGTTTGGGCAAGGGACTGGATTTTTGCAACAGATTGGGCCTGAGTGTGGCAGGGAGATTGTGGGAAGGGACCGGACCAAAGTGCTAGAATGGCAGTTCCAAACCAAAGAGGGGATGGTGGCACAGGACTCCAGCTTCAAGTAAGTATAAAATGCCAGCTGTACACAGGCCCATACCCAGTGACCATATCCCAGGGATTTTGCTATAGCACTGCTACAGTTGTAAATTAAATTAAACCAAACTGGTTGTGTCTGATATAACCCTAGAACTAAATCATATCGAGTAAAACAGCGGCACGTCTTCTACAATCAGCTCTGATGCAGAATCTGAGGTTATAACGTTTAATGCAGTCTAACTCTAAACCAGTGTGTGCTGTACAAAAATTGATTAATCGATAATGAAAATAGTTGGCAACTATTTTCATTATCGATTAGTTGATTTTTTTTTTTTATTATTTTTTTATTTTTATTTTATTTTTTTAGTTGTTTCAGCCTTATCTATTACCAAAGCCCTCCTCACTATTACAACTCCTAATCCCGTCCATATCTACTTTGAGTCCTCCACTATGTGGAACCAGGTAACATGGAAGAGGGGGTGAACTGACAAATGAAAGCCGGAGAGCAGCATGTCACATATTTGATGCTATCGAACATCACAAACTGTTGAGGAAAGAGAGGGTCACTTGTAATTTAGTGTGTCAGTGTCAAAATGGAGTAAAACATTAGTCCAATGTACTTGTAGTGACATGCAAAATAATTTTAAGACCTACTGTCCCATCACCTCACAAAACAGGCTGACGGGGACGCACAGTGCCACCCAATCACTTATAGCTGTACACACGTTAGAGTTTATATAGACCTGTGTCTCAGTATACATGCTAACATTCCTAGTTTCAGTGGAACAGTCTTGACTTTTCCTGGCCTGCATAAATGAGTCAACTGGTTTTAATCACAGCAGGAGCTGTTGGAGGAGGGGGAAGTCGAGCACTGCACAGCAATGTGATCTGCACTCTGGGGGACTAACAAAGCACCCTGTACAAGCTTTGCCTGCCTGCTGGACTAGTGGGGGGGGGGGTTACATCTGAATATGAACAGTGTTTTCCATGTTTTTAAATGTCATTTCACATGTTTTAACAAGATCATTAAGTATATGCGAGCGCGGAAAAATTGTGTTCGGTTATTTGTATTGGCTGTCATCACGACGACAATATTTGGAATATTCTCTCATTTGGCACTCCGGCATAGGAAGGCAGACTGGCAACAGTTCCTTAGTCTTCTTGGCTGTAATGGTCAGTGCTCATTTCAGCTCCCGTCTGCTCCCTTTCCATGTACACTTGGTTGGGAGCAAACTCGATCAATTTGTTTTCAAGGTAGCACATGGTGACTATATTGAAATTGGCAGGTTTGGCACTAGGTGGGTGGACACCTCTTCACGTTCAATATGGTGGTGATTTCGCTTATGAAGGAGCGTTTAATTACCTAGTGATATTTCCAGGGAATATTGGATTATTTGGCATCAATTACACCCCCTTACAGAACATTTAGCATGATGCTACAGCGACCCTCTATTCTGTGGCAAGAAGTGCCTTCTAAATCCCATATCTTCGCATCAGATATGCCTGGATGTCTTTTACCAAGAAATGGCAGTGACATGGTAAGATTTGCACTGTAAATGAGTATTGCCAGGTCCAGTCACCCCACGAATACAGTATGTGATCTAGAACAGATGCACAGCGGGCCCGGTCACTGATCAGCCGAGTATGTTCTGTTTTTTAGGAATGAGATGGAGAGACATTTCCTGGAGCTGCTGCAGTTCAACATTAACGTCCCTGCCAGTGTTTATGCCAAATACTACTTCGACCTTCGTTCTCTAGCAGATGACAACAACCTCAACTTTCTGTTGGAACCTCTGAGCAAGGAGCGGGCACAGAAACTCGAGGTACATGCACCGATCCTTAAATATGTTTTGTGTGTTCTCTGCTTGGGGTTAAGTGGAGACATGCCGGGCATATCCGAATGACAATGATTCTAGGAACACTGAACCGAGGAGAATGAAATAACGAAACTGCTACAAAGAGATTTTAATTTTATTTATTTTTATTGGATTCAAAATGGTAGAGAGCGAACAAGGAGTGGGACAAAACAATAGGAATAACGAGCATAGAGAATACTTTGAAAACCAAAACTATAGTACAGTAAAGTGACTTCTTGACAGGGGTGGCGATAGGATTAGGGCATTCACCGCAGACTGGAGATCATCAATGTGATCATATAGGAAAACCATGGCCATATACCAGCATTACTATATTGCAGAGATGAGGAAAAAGCAGTGGAGTCGCTGTGTAATAAACCCGATTACCAAATTTATCATCAGAAGGTTTTAGGACTTTAAATTCTGGTTTTGGGACCTGTCGTCCACCCCCCCCCCCCATTTTGCCCCCTATAGAGATAAGAACACCAGATATAACAGCCCCTCATGCACATTATCATATCACCAGTGGTATGGCGATGATTGTCTGATTAGCGTGTCAGGTGCATCTGCATAACTGGTATATGAGCACACCTTTCCCAGTTCATTGTAAAACGCCTGTGTTCCCCTTTTGTACTTAATGGTTTTCATGTCCTGTAATGGTATACTTAAAGGGTTATTCAGGGGGGTGTGGCCGGTAGCCGCACATGGTGGACGTGTGCTAGATCTGCTCCTGCAACTGCCAGTGGAAAAAGCGGATTATAACTGCGCCCAGACTGTTGGAGACCCTCCACGAAGCCCCGAGCTCGGGAGACATCATGGCGACAGCAAGGGCAAGAAAGCCCTCAGAAGTCTTGCTTGACTTCTTTACCCCAAAACCCAGGAAGCGCAAGGACGGCGTGGCCCGCCAGATGGCGGCGACCAGCTTTCCCCTTCGTCCCCAGCGCCTGCAGTGACGGCGGCAACGGACCTTGAGCGCTTTTCCACACGGATGGAGGGGCTGCTGAAGGATCTGCTACTCTGACCTCTCGTCTGGACACGGTAGCGGCAGACATCGACATCCACCGGGATATCTGCGATATAGGTGAGCGGACCTCCAAACTAGAGGATAAAATGGCCGAAACGAATGAGGCCCAAAACAGCATGACAGCGAAAGTGGAGGAGCTGGAAGACTCCTTAGAGAGATATGCCTGTAAATTAGCAGACCTAGAGGATAGATCTCGGCGCCACAACTTAAAGATAAGGGGAATCCCGGAATCCGTACATCCGAAGGAGTTACAAACATACACCACTGAATTCTTTAGACACATCCTTCCAGAATCCACAGAAGATTCCCTCTTGTTCGATCGGATCCAGAGAGTCCCTAAACCAACATCAGCTCCTGCCAAAGCCCCGAGAGATGTAATCCTGCGCCTGCACTATTTCAGACCACGTGAAGCCATACTTCGAGCTTTGCGGGACCGGGAGATTCTCAGTCCAGAATACCAACACCTCTCTATTTCCGGATCTATCTCGGGCCACACTACAGCAGCGCCGACGATATCGACCCGTGACAGACGCTCTACGGTCGGAGAAGATCTCATATCGATGGGGATACCCGACTAAACATATTATCCTCCGGAATGGAACGCCTACGATCATGACACCGGATGACGGTCGCCACACTCTGGAAGAGTGGGGCCTGAAGGTTCAAGACTGCCGAGATCACAGCCTGACCTCCTGTGGCAGGGTGTCCCAGGACTGGCACTCCCGTTGACTGCTTGCAGACCACAGATCCTTTTCAAAGTCCGACAACGTTGTCACCTTCTCTCAGGTTTAATTTTCTTCTTTCCGACTGTTCTGATTTTTCACGATAGCCGCTGGCATGCAGGATACCACGATACTCTTGTCTCCCTCTTTGGCGGAAGAGCTTGAGTATCCCCCCTCCTATTACAGAGGATGCGGGACTCACCTCTGGAGAATTTTGACGTTTTTTGTACATAGTACAATTCTACACCAACACAGGTTTCAATCTGATTACAACAACGCTGTACTATGGTTATGGTTTATTTCTGTTTTGTACCCCACCCTTTCCCTCCTCTACCCAAGTCAGGAACTACCGAATGCTCTCACACCTTCACACTCCAACAGAAGACCCCATATTAGGGCAGTATTCGCTCCATATGATTTGCCGATAACTCTGCAATGTCGCATTTACGCGTGTTATGACATTATTGTCAAATAACGTAAAAGGTCTGAATGTGCCGGTGAAACGGCACTCACTGTATAAGGCCCTAAAATTTCATAATGCAGACATAGTATGTCTCCAAGAGACACATTTCAGGCGCATAGATCACCCCAAGTTATATGTCCCGCTTTATCAGACTCAATACCACTCTACGTTCGCCTCAAAATCCCGAGGAGTATCCCTTTTAATTCACAATCGAATAGGATTCTCAAGGATCCGAAAGGTAGATATTTCATCCTAGTATGCACCATTAACTCTGTCCCCTACACATTAGTTTCGATATACGCCCCTAACGTCTCTCAAATTCAATTCCTTACTCAAAGCGACGGATGTCCAAACGGGGACCCTTATACTATGCAGGGATTTTAACTTGGGTCTTGACCCCATAAAAGACAGGTCCACCCAAACAGCACCTACGCTATCCAAGGCTTCAACATGCAAGCTTCACTTACTACTCCAGCAACATGACTTGTACGACACATGGCGGCTACACCCACAAGAACGTGACTACACATTCCGCTCTAGGGCCCATAATAGCTACACTAGGATAGACCACTTCATGGTGACCGGGGTGACCCTCCCTCGAATCGTAGATTGCAAAATTTTACCGTTCACCTGGTCAGACCACTCTCCAGTACTACTAACATTAGGGGACGCGTATTCGTACTATACTAGACCGCCGTGGAAACTTCGTGACACACTGCTGACACAGGACCTGGCGATCCGAACCGATATGACTCACTACTTTGACGAAAATGCAACACAAGACATGAGTCCCCTCACGGTTTGGCAAGCCCACAAGGCATTTATTGGAGGAGTGGGTATACAATGGTCCGCAACAAGGCAAATCATACATGTCAAACAGGCTACAATTACTTACCACCTTGCAAGATTTAGACACACGCAACAAATTGACACTGTCTCAAACCACGGCAGACCTCATAAATTCCACACTCTCCTCACTCAGAGGCCTAGAAACAGACGGCTACTTCCACAATATGACCCGCTTAAAGGCAACATATTACTCTCTTCACAATAAACCAGGGCGATTCTTAGCTAGAAAGCTCCAACCCCTCCGCGGACGATAAACGCCCTCAACACGAAAGATGGGGACATCCACAACCCCCGAGATATAGCAATTGGCTTCGTGAACTACTATGAAAAATTGTATAAACTAGGCACGGACGATGAGATTTCTCAACTGACCGCTACCACAGTGGCCACTTACCTGAAAAACATGCACCTTCCCACTCTCTCGCAAACACATATAGCAAGACTATCTTCCCCAATCACAATAGATAGTTCTACGGCCATTAAGGCCCTACCAGCTGGAAAAGCGCCGGGTCCAGACGGCCTCTCCGGATTATACTACTCCACATTTTCTTCTCAATTGATCCCACACCTTCAAAAAGCTTTCGCTGGGGCGGAGTCTGGACGCCGACCGAGCCAGACGCATGGTGTAGGAGCTCCCGCACCTAGCCGTCAAAACGGAGCATAGCAGCAGCACAAAGATCAATCTGACCCACCATTTCAACCCCCCCTTACCGGGAGCATGCCGGGGACCACCCGAGGTGGCAAAAAAACAGGATCCCCCGACCCCAGTGGTGGTGCCAATTTTCCAGCACCGCAGCCTGGAAGACAGCCAAGATGGCGGCCGGAACCGCAGCGCGGAGACAGGCTTGGACTCGGACCCAGGGGGGTCCCAACCAGCGTCTAGAGCTGATATCACCCAGATTTTGGCCAGGATGGGTGACATGCAGGCGAGTCTGGCGATGGACATAGCCAAAATAGCCACGGAGGTACGTGCGGAAGTGGGGGGCCTTGGGCCTACGCATTGGGAAACTGGAGGACGGCACGGGGGACCTCGTGGCGGCTCACAACACGCTGGCGCGCACGACTGACACATTATCTCACCGCATGGACCGTTTGGAACTTGCCCTTGAGGATGTCGCCAATAGATCCCGCCGCAACAACATATGCCTGCGGGGATTACCCGAGTCAATACAGACACGTGGGCTACACGAGACTGTGTTGGGCCTTCTTAAACGCTTGGTTCCCCCGGCCAGGTTACTCATGGACAGGATTCACAGAGCACTGGGGAGTCAGCCCGGGGAGCCCTAACAACCACGCAATGTCATATTTCGCCTTCATTATTACACAGTCAAGGAGGAAGTCATGCGTAAAAGCAGAGAAGTGGAAGTGGTGTAATGAAGAAGTAAAGCTCGCCCTGTTTCAGGATCTGGCCCCGGAGACCTTGCAGCGTCGAAGGGCCTGGCGCCCCATCACAGCCCACCTGGGCCGTCATAACATCCGCTATGCCTGGGGCTTCCCGTTCAAGCTCTTGGCCTTCGCTGGCGGTAAAACCTCAACTTTAACCTTACAATCTGACCCGCAGCAATTCTTCACCCGCCTGGATTGCCCTCCTTTACCGGACGCTGGTAACCTGTTCTCGTCCCCCTCCCTGGCACCTCAGCTCATACCACGCTGGGAGAAGGTCCCCTCCCGGATTCGAGAGGAGGGAGACCGGGATCCGGGATATTTCTATTTTTCTTGCCCACGTGGTATCAGGTGGCTGCATTAGTTGAGTTGAGAATGTTCACCAATTACCATATAACCCCCGTAATGTTAGGCCGTCATTGATTATGATAATGGTGGGGATACTGTCGTTGTTATAAAGTTTCGTAGCACTGTGTTTAGGTCGCTTTTTCATGCTCCGTTGCTTGATCGGTGACGTTCGTTCTGCGATCCTTCTGGTCTTCAACCAGGGTCGCGTCTCCTTTCTGACCATCCCCATGGTCGTTCCGGCAATGGATAAGTCCGGAAGTTTTCTCCTTTTTTTTTTTTTTTTATGTGTCTTCTTTTCTATCCTACTTTCCTCCCCTTCCTCCCCTCCCAGTCCCTTATCCCTCTGCTCCCTCTATCTTCCTTCCCCCCCCCCAACTAGGTCCTCAGGGGTGCCGCCCTGCCCTGTGTACCTGTTCTGGCCTGCCCGTGTTGTTCCCCTCCACTCCACTCATGATTCCTGATTGCCATATATTGTCCCAAAATGTTAAGGGACGGAATTCCCCTCAAGAGGAGATTGTGTGCGTTTTAGTTCTCGGAGGACCAATGTCAGATAGCGTTCCTGCAGGATACGCATTTTGCCCGGGCACGCCAGTTCAGCCTCACAGACCGTACCTTCCCTCGCTCCTTTTTCGCTTCCTGCACGGTAAACGTTGGGGGGTTGCGATTTTATTGCATAAATCATGCCAGATGACGGTTCAACATGTGGACAGAGATGATGAAGGCAGATATATTCTGATTCGGGGGACTGTTAATAATGTGGCTATCTCTTTGCTGAATGTTTATGCCCCCAACACCCTGGAAGATTCTTTCTGGGCCCACCTTGAGACGCTCCTACAGCTAACGGAAGGTTCCTTCCTGATCATGGGGGGCGCTTTAACGCGGCACCTACGCCAGCAATTGACAGGAAGTCCGGAGCGCTAGGTACCAGAACTGCGGTATCTCCTCAGGATGCGCTGCTAGCTCGGTTTATACACAACGCGCAGCTGCTCGACGTTTGGCGACTCCATCACCCAGGTGACCACGATTTCTCCTTTTATTCCCACCCTCACTCCTCATACTCGAGGATAGACCTGTTCTTGCTGCCAGCCAGGACGATCCCATTGACTACCCGCACAGCCATCGGCTCAATTAGTTGGTCTGATCATGCGCCCGTGTCTGTGTGGGTGAGACTTCCGGGAACTCGCTCGGGTTGGTCCTGGTGCCTCAACTCTTCCATCTTACAATCGGCTGCAGTGATGGAAGAAGTGTCTGCCCATTTGGACAGATACTTTGAGGAGAATGACCTGGACGATATTGGACCTGACTCCTTGTGGCTGGCCCATAAGGCGGTCATACGAGGCCACCTGATACAGATTGGTAGCAGGCTGAAGGAGAGGACGCGTCTGCTGGTGGAACTTCAGGAAAGGCTGGCTGACCGGGAAACAGCACACAAGTCCTCTCACTCTCAGGCTGATTTTGATGCCCTTGTAACAGTACGCCAGGAACTTCGGTCTGCCCTATTGACAGATGTGGCCCGGTCCTTAGCTTGGACCAGGCGGACCTTTTTATGAATACTCTGACAAGGCACACACTATGTTGACGCGCAAACTAAGGAGCCAAACTAGATCCAAATTCGGGACCTCGGCACATACAGTGATTAAACAAATGAAACCCCATAAGGCCCCTGGTCCGGACGGTTTCACAGCTTTTTATTATAAAAAGTTCTCTCCCCACTTGAGCAAATACCTAGTTAAACTATATAATGGAATTTTGGAGGGACGACCGGTGCCTCCGGATTTCCTCCGATGTGATTTTGATTCCTAAAGAGGGCAAAGACCCTTCCTACCCCCACAATAATAGACCAATCTCTCTATTGAATGTTGATTTATAAGATATTTACGAAAATTCTGGCCAACAGACTGGGTGCAATTCTCCCCTCCATTATTCACCCAGACCAGGTCGGGTTCATTCCCACGAGGCAGGCGTATGAAAATACAAGGAGAAACGTGGTCCTGATCGAGAGAGCTCGCGAGACGGGGACACCTTCTCTGCTCCTCTCTCTGGATGCGGAGAAGGCGTTCGACAGGGTGGGCTGGCCTTCCTTGTTTCACCTACTGGAGCATTGGGGTTTTCCCCCTAGCTTTTGCGCAGCTATCCGGGTCCTTTTATTTTCGTAAGGGGGAGTCATAATCACCATGGTGGCCTCCCCGGAATCTTTCCCCATAGGTAACGGAACACGGCAGGGTTGCCCCCTGTCACCCATGCTCTTCGCACTGGCCCTTGAGCCCCTGCTGGATAAATTACGGTCCTCCACGGGCTTACATGTTGGAGGGGAGGAATTCCTGGTGTCAGCATATGCGGACGACCTTCTCCTGACCATCACGGACCCGGTCCAATCTGTGCCCCATTTGCTTTCCCTTCTTCGCGATTTCTCGAAGTTTCCGGGTTTAAGATCAATCTAGATAAATCTCGCGCAATGCCAGTAGGAATTCCGACAACGGAGGTCGAGCGGTTGCGTATCCTTACGGGGTTCCAATTCTCCACCTCCTCTCTCACATATCTGGGAGTGAAGCTGACCAGTGATCCCGCAGCCCTGATTAGAGCCAACTATGATGTACTGATTCAACGTCTTATAGCTGATATGGACACGTGGGATGCCTTTAATGTCTCCTGGGTGGGTCGTATTGCTAGCGTGAAAATGAATCTACTCCCCCGAATCCTATACCTGTTCCAAACCCTCCCGGTGCCTGTCCCTCCGGCCTCGTTGGCGCATCTACAGTCCCATGTGGACCGGTTCATCTGGCATAATAAATGACACAGGGTGGCTAGAAGGGTGTTACATAGACCGAGGGCGGTGGGAGGTTTGGGAGTTCCAAGTTTGTTACAATATTACCATGCTGCCCAACTAGCACAGTTTGTTACCTTTCATGCACCACCTGGTACGCACCGTTGGGCGGACTTGGAGTCGCATCTCTTTGCTCCTGAGTTGCCGCAATTCTATTTTTGGCTTCCCAAAACCTATCGTCCAATCCTTCGCTTCACCTGCACTGCCACCATCAACTCTCTACAAATTTGGGACAAGGTGAACCGTCGCTTCACTTTTACTAAAGAACATTCCGCTATGATGCCCATCCTCCGCAATCGGAAGTTTCCACCGGGCCTATGCCCTCGCCCTTTTGCGAATCTGGAGGACTTGGGCCTTCAGAGGATTCACCACCTCTACTCAGCGGGTGCACCGATTCAGTTTGCGGACATTCAACACAGAGGTCCGGTTGGACCGGTGGACTTCTTTCGCTACTTACAGGTTATGGACTATGCGCGGACGCCAGAGGTCCGTACGGCCGCCACGTCTTCCTTGACGGCGTTTGAAGCTCGCTGTAATGACGCTCGCATCACGAAATCGATGATCTCTTCGCTATATGTCTCCCTCTGTTCAGGTTCTCCGATATTGAGGGACCCAACTTATGTCGCACGCTAGGAGAGAGATGTGGGGGATGCCCTGCCCAGTGAAGACTGGGAGGATATTTGAGACAATGTGGCACACTGCTCCATCAACGTGGCCCACCAGGAACAGGCTTACAAGATGTTGTTTCGCTGGTATGTTACCCCCTCACAGCTTTCTCACATGGACGGGGCTTCCTCTGACTTATGCTGGAGAGGTTGCGGCATTAAGGGCTCGTTTTACCATATGTGGTGGACGTGCCCCCTGATACGTCGCTTTTGGCATCAGATTCATGCCCTCATCCAAGAAGTCCTGCAGTGTGGAGTGGCTTTCGACCCATGGACTTTCCTTCTCCACCGCACCCAGGAAACCCTATCGAGACAAGAGAATAAGCTGTTGCATAAACTGGTCTTGGCGGCTAGAAGAGCTTTGGCCCAAGGATGGAGATCTGTGTCCCTTCAGTCTTTGGCATAAGTGCACCTTCGGATCAGGGACAATATGGACATGGACCGTTTATCGGCTCTTGTACATGACACCATGCCCCAACATAGTAAGATCTGGAACCCCTGGTTGGAATTTGATGTGGGCTGAGGGCTGGACTGTTTGATTTTCTGGCGGGTTAAGATATCTGGATTTTTTACTCCATTGGGGCGGCACCCTATCCCCTTCCCCCTCCTCCCCTTCCCCCGTGGTCTCTTCCTCTTTTCCTTTGTTTGTGTTATCTTTGATCTTATTTTTTCTTCCCCCCCCCCCTCTTGGGGGACCCCTCCCTGCGGTCTTCTGGCAGGGGTTTCTCAGGGCTAACAGTAGCAGTCTCTAAGAATTTGTTTTTGTTGTATGATGCCCTTTTTGGTTTTGAAATATGGAAAAATAAGTATTTAAAAAAAAAAAAAAAAAAAAACTTTCGCTGAGGTGAGCGAAGACTGCTCCTTTCCAACAGACATGTTGAGAGCGCACATAATCACTCTACCCAAACCAGGGAAACCACCTAACTTGCGTCCCATTTCCTTAATCAATGCTGATGTAAAGCTTTACGGTAAAATCCTGGCTACCCGCCTGCAATACCTTCTGCCTACCCTAATAGGACAGGATCAGGTAGGATTCATCGCCAAACTTCAAGGCCCAGATAGCACTAAAAAACTCCTTACCTTAATGGATACCATGAACCGTGGGAGAGTCCGCAGTTTGGTCCTGTCATTAGATGCCGAAAAGGCGTTTGATAGGGTCAGCTGGCTATTCCTCTCAGGGTTCTTCTTAAATTTGGCTTCCCAGATTCATTTCTAAGAGCCATTCAAGCCCTATACGACTCCCCGTCGGCCAGAGTACTTAACTCGGGTTTTCTCTCGGACAAGTTTACAATAACCAACGGCACGAGGCAGGGTTGCCCGCTTTCCCCACTCCTCTAAGCCCTAATACTGGAGCCCCTGGCACAAGCCATTCGGCAGAATAGAAACATAGAAACGTAGGTTCTTATCTGCCGACATTTTTTCTTTCGGCCCATCTAGTCTGCCAATTACATGGATACTTAACCTGGATTTATCTTTTGTTTAGGATAGCCTTATGCCTATCCCATGCTTGCTTAAATTCAATTACTGTTTTGGCGTCTACCACTTCTACTGGAAGACTGTTCCATGTATCCACCACCCTCTCAGTAAAATAATGCTTCCTGATGTTACTTTTAAACCTTTGCCCCTCTAATCTAAGACCATGTCCTCTTGTTTTGCTATTTTGTTTCCTTTAAATATACTCCCTTCCTCTACCTTGTGGATTCCCTTTACGTATTTAAATGTTTCTATCATATCTCCTCTGTCTCGTCTTTTTCCAAGCTGTACATGTTAAGATCATTAAGCCTTTCCTGGTAACTTTTCTCCTTCAAGCCGTACACCATTTTAGTAGCCCTTCTCTGAACTCTCTCTAAGATGTCTATATCCTTCTGGAGATATGGTCTCCAGTACTGCACACAGTACTCCAAGTGAGGTCTCACCAGTGCTCTGTACAGTGGCATGAGCACTTCCCTTTTCCTACTGCTAATACCTCTCCCTACACAACCAAGCATTCTGCTAGCATTTCCTGCTGCTCTATTACATTGACTACTTACCCTTAGATCCTCTGAAATAATGACCCCTAAATCCCTTTCCTCAGATGTTGAGGTTAGGACTGTATCAAATATTCTATATTCAGCCCTTGGTTTTTACGTCCCAGGTGCATTATCTTGCACTTATCCACATTAAAACTCAATTGCCACAACTCCGACCATTTTTTTAGTTTACCTAAATCATTTGGC
The DNA here is from genome assembly GCA_009667805.1 of Leptobrachium leishanense. Taxonomy (NCBI): domain Eukaryota; kingdom Metazoa; phylum Chordata; class Amphibia; order Anura; family Megophryidae; genus Leptobrachium; species Leptobrachium leishanense. Next base: position 81,704,113 of record CM019069.1, on the reverse strand, counting down.
TGATCCTCCAGGAACGTCAACCTGTTGCAAATCTTGTGTCATCAGCAAAAAGACATACAGGGTTATCCAAAGAGATCGAATTGCTTGAGAAAGGTAACCGAACGCTGAAAATCAGCGTTCGGTTCCTTCCTGGCCATTCGGCTATCCAGAGAGCAGGCAATTCGCCAAATCCTGGCGAATTGCCTGCACATACGGTGCCTGTTCGGTCCTGTTCGAGGGCAGTGAAATCCCATAGAGAACACTTCTTCGGGTATTCAGAGAACACAAACCAGCAGTGAAAGGTTCCCTAATGCCCTGCATTCGGTGGTTTCATTCGGCAAATTTATTCAGGAGAATCCCATAGGCTTCAATGTTAAAAATATTCCTGTTTAATTAATATCTAATAAACCGTTCATTATAAATTCTGCAGCAAAAAGTCTCTTTATTTATAGATTTTTAGGATAGTTTAAGCATTTTTCTGATTTTTTTTTTTTTAATTTTTTTTTTTTTTATTTTTTTTTCAGTTTACTTATTTTTTTTGTAACAGCCCTCTTTATTATCATTCCCTGGACCTCCTGTGAAAATTTCAGACATTTTCGCTCAGTAGTTTCTTTGCAAACAGCGTTTCATTTTCCAGATTCATACAAATGGTTTTTCTAATTTATTCACTGCCTCCTCTACGTCACAGCTGCTTCGGCTCTGTGTGATTCGGCTCATGTTCGGCTCCTGTTCGTCTTTTTCAAAGGTTAATCCAGATGTTTTTGCTTGTTTTCCAGCGTGCATTCGGTTAGTGTTCGGTGGGTTTACGGCAGCTTTTCCCTGCAATTCGGGGACCCTGTGGTGCTTGCTGAATACACCGCAGGGTCACCGAAATGCAATCGGCAAAAGGAACCGAATTGAAGAGAACGAAAAGTCACCGAACCTGCGTGACTTTTCGAATCTCTTTGGATAACCCTGATACTTTCCATTAATACCTTCTGCAATATCACTAATAAAAATATTAAAGAGAATGGGTCCAAGTACTGACCCCTGAGGTACCCCACTGGTAACAAGACCTTGTGCAAATAAACTCCATTTACCACAACCTCTGTGTCTGTCACTCAGCCACTGCCTAATCCAGTCAACAATATTGGAATCTAAACTCAAAGATTGCAATTTATTGATAAGCCTTCTATGCGGAACAATATCAAAAGCTTACTGAAATCTAAATAAGCAATGTCTACTGCACCACCTGTGTCTATTATTTTTGTTACCCAATCAAAAAATCAATAAGATTAGTTTGGCATGATCTCCCTGAGGTAAACCCATGTTGTTTCTGATCCTGTAATCTATGTGTTTTTAGATGTTCAACAATCCTTTCCTTTAACATGGTTTCCATTAATTTCCCCACTACTGACGTAAGACTAACTGGCCTATAGTTCCCCGATTCCTCCCTACTACCCTTCTTGTAAATGGGCACAACATTTGCTAATTTCCAGTCTTCTGGGACGACTCCCGTTAACAAGGATTGGTTAAATAAATCTGTTAATGGTTTTGCTATTACATCACTGAGCTCTTTTAATAATTTAGGGTGGATCCCATCAGGCCCCATTGACTTATTTGTCTTTACTTTAGACAGCTGCTGTAGAACCTCCTCCTCTGTAAACTGATATGTAAATGACTCGATCCGGGGTGTCTCAGTTGGTCCCACAACATTCAAATTAAACTTATACGCCGACGATATCTTACTGACCCTGACGGACTCAGACACCTCACTACCAGCACTGAAATGGGAACTGGAATCCTATGGAAAAGTTTCTTACCATCTGGTAAATGCACAGAAAACCCAAGCCTTACCATTAAATATTTCTAATGCACAATTGACAACCTTACGCTCCCAACACAACTTCGATTGGCGATCCGAATACATAACATACCTCGGTCTTCGCATAGCAAAAACCATGGAAGGCCTTTATAAACATAACTATGACAAACTACTACGGGAAGTGAAATCTCAAATGTTTCAATGGCGATTGAAAGAAGTGTCATGGCTGGGCAGGATGGCGACGGTAAAGATGATGATTTTACCAAAAATCTTACACCTTTTCAGATCCTTGCCATTAACTCTGTCAAAATCCTACCTGGACCAATTGCAGACCATTATCATGACTTATATATGGCAAAACAAGAAACCGCAAATACCACGTAGCCTACTATACTACAGACAGAGACGAAGGCCTTAAGGTGGCCCACGTCCACAGATACTATTGGGTGTCTTGCCTTGCAACCTTATCGGAAATAGTACATATTCACCCTCCACCCCAGTGGTTGGTCATACTTTCAACCTTTGGAAAGGTCGTGGCCATTTGTAATCTGATATGGATACCAAAAAAGTCCAGACCACGACTCCCATTTCTTTTACCACTTACATCCCTGCTGCTTCAGATATGGGGTCAGCATTCCTCCCTTTTTTTTATACAACATAACCCATTGTCACTGGCCACCCCACTCACCTCACGAACCTACATCCTGCCACACTTTCGAGCCCCTCCATGGATCCGTTTAGGGGTCCCACATCTTCATCATTTCTTCACGCCGCCAGCCATCCTGCCCTTCCAATCCATGCAAATTAAATACAAGCATCACCCAATTTTGTTTCTGTCCTACTTGCAAATATATTCATACCTGTGCACGTGCAATATACTGGGAAATTTGCATGCCACCCTTCCACTCCTCTCGGAGTTCGAACTATTCTGGTTAGACCCGATCTCGACTACTAAACCCATTTCATTGTTTTACAAATTACTCACGACGCCCGTCAAACCGGTCAGATGGTCCTACCAAGCTACATGGGAGAAAGACCTAAACAAGTTCTTTACTCCTACACAATGGGCAATGGCACACATGTTTGCAGCTGGTGCCCCCAGGTGTGCCACACTGATCGAAGCACAAAGGAAAGTACTATATTGCTGGTGCTACACACATCGATTTGAAACGATTTGACCCCCATTCCTCAGATATCTGTTGGAGATGCTCGTCGGCGGTGGGCGATATGGGTCATATCTGGTGGCACTGCCCTGGGATTGCTCCAGTTGTGTCCAAAGTTGCGATATCCCTTGCTCTCCAGAGGTCCTGCTGCTTGGAATGATACGCCTTCCACGGCAACATCTAAAAATGTTTTTCATAATGGTATCGACAACTATGCTCCTTGTCGCACGTAACTGGAAATCCGATGTCGTTCCGACCATAAGACAGTGACAACACTTAACCAGTACAGATCATTTGACTCGAGCAGTGTTCATGGGAGGGGGCACCCCACCACGACGAGACCCCTGGATGTTATGGGACATTCACAAGATTTTATAAGGCCTGCGGACCCTGACGATAAGCTAGTTTTGAATAGGATTTCACTTCAATCAATCGGCGGAACTCACTTACACAAGCAGAGAGCACTTATGTGATAACTTCGACATGGATGTAACGTACTTTCCTGACTTTTCCTTTTCCCCAAACCCCCTCTCTCCTCCTTTTACTGTTTGTTTTTCCCTTTTTACAAAATGCAGAGGTTGACGTACACTGTGAAGCTGCAAATGCTGAAGTGCACTGTAAGATCACTATCGTAGTGGACTGCGGGCTCGCTGTCGACTGTATTGTGTTCTAAATAAAAAAAATTGAATAAAAAGGGTTATTCAAAGAGCGCCGAATTTTGCACCGAACTGTGAATTTCCCTGTACGGAGCAATTTTTAAGCTATTCGGCTATTCAAAAAGCTGGCAATTTGCCAAATATTGGCAAATTGCCTGCGAAATACATTGCCTGTTCAGCGGCAGTGAAATCCCATAGAAGCGCAATGGTTAGAGATGTCAGTGAAATTACCTGATTTTCGGTGATTTTCATTAGGCACATTTAATCAAGCGTATCCCATAGGTTTCGATGTAAAGAAAGGATTCCTGTTTTTATTGAATATTAAACAGTTTATTCTTTTAATCTGCAGCAAAAAGACAAATTTTGGGCAATTTATTAGGATTTTTTTTTTTTTCTGTAACATACTTTATTATTATTCATAGGACCTTCTATAATCCAGGCATTTTCCTGTAGTACTTTTTTTGCAGACCACTTTTAAAAGGTGTTTGTTACCCTGTTCGGCGGTATTACAGTGGATTTTTGGGTGCACTCAGCTTTTTTTGGCTGCGTTCGGATTTTCCCTGCCCTTCGGGGACCCTCCGGTGACTGCAGGGTCAGGGAATTTGATTCCCCAAAGTGCACCGGCATTTCGGTGCTCTTTGAATAACCCTGTATGTGTAGAATAAATGCCTAGCTGAGAGTTTATAATTGAGCAAGTTTTTTTCTCGAGTCAATAAAATTCCTATAAGCAATTAACTGATAACCTAGTGAGTCTAAGGCCTCAAAGAAAACCTAGAAAGAGGGGGGGGTGCTCAGGGACATTTAGGCAAATGAAAGAGGTATAAAATGTACCACCCCCTAACCTGAAATGTTCTATACCATGAGCATTCTAGATTTTGGGATTTTGGTATCCGAAAGATTTCAGATAGCTGGAGCGGGGATGCTGCAGCAGTGGAAAAGGGGAGACCAGCTGCACAGCGCCAGGAAGTGACATTTTTGAGCAGCACCAGCATGTTTCCTGCTGGTGCTGAGGAATGCGCTGCAATGATGGAACAGAGGTACACTGCAGGAAGTGAGTTTCAACTAGGACTAAAAAGCTCAGAAATTCGTCCTGATTTCTGACTTGTTCAGATTTTAGAATTCTAGATATAACAGGTGCCCAACCTCTTTTAATTTATAGACTGTTTATTTTTATTAAGAATTTGTAGACTCCAGGTGGCAATGGGCGGCACCTATTTTCCTATCGTATAGAAAAGTTTGACTGGTTCCTGAAATGAGTAGTTAGGATCCAGAGAGAGTCATTAGAAGCTATGTTTTGATATACATTTGAGAAGACATTAAATTTCAAGATTTTGCCAACAAATTTCCTGTACTGCAAATTTTATTTTTAAACTGTTGACTTGTCTGTCTTTTTTCAGGCGATATCCAGACTCTGTGAAGACAAGTACAAAGACCTCTCTAAAGTTGCCATGAGACGTTCGATCAGTGCTGATAACCTAGTAGGCATTCGGCGTTCTAATGCCATCATCTCCTGAGACCATAGGCGACGTGTGTCTGGAGCAGCATCAATGCAATCCGAGCACCTCCAGACTTCACACACACTCTCCTTAACACTATTCAAAACAGTAGTGATGCTGTCTTCCAGCGAGAGAGTTGTGGAGAGGAAACTGGTGCAGAATCACATGCAGGGGTGTAGCAAGCTCCTTCTTCAAGAATAAGGAGCGTACACCATGAGAACAGACGAGGATCTAAATAAAGCAGCAAAGGCTTTTTACATGGCACTACATGGTGCATCAGCAGTCAAAATATTTTTTTTTTTATTTTTTTTTCCCCCCGCCATCCTTGAACCACCTACATTTGTATGCTTACTGTGTAGGCCTATAGCTGTGAACAGACTTTTTAAACACTATTGTAGAGTCAAAATTTAGACCTTAAAACACTAATCTATCGAGCATAGTTTCAATTTATTGCCCTTCCATACCTTTTTTTTTAATTGAAATTACATATCTTTCTATAGTGTCAACACAAAACTTTACAACCAGCAGTCAAGTTTTGGAGGACTTGCATGCTTTTCATCTGTTTCCATTTGCTTTTGAGAGCATCTGGTCAGGCCCAGCTGCAACTGGACTCTACTTGTTGGAGACCCACCAGCACAATCTCCAAGACATAGGTTTGTTAATGGTAACTGTCCAAAGAATTTTTCTGACTCCAGCTTCTTTTTATCCACACGATTGGTGCTCCCCCTTTCATCATACACTGTATGGACATAAATATCCTTTAAGACTAACCTTGTGTGTGTGTCACACCTCCCATGCCACAGGTAGTGATGAAGAGCCACTTGATCACAGCACTACCTTCTTCTATTAAAGTCGCGTTGGTGCTTTATCATTTTTCTGGACAAATCTAGATCTTGCTGTGGCCATGCATCAATGGAAAGCTGTGCAGTTCATGGTGATTTATAGTCCTCACTTACATTGTGTAAGTCGGTTCTAGAACTTCTTCCTGAAATTCCGTTACTATACTGGTTATTTGATGTCACGTGGGGGGGCACTATGGAATATTTTTAATGTACAGTGTTCCATGGTGTGTCAAAATTTTAATCCGACTCTGAAAGGTAACGATTCTAAAAAATAAATAAAAAAAAATAATTCAGATGCTCCAAAGTTAAGTTAGTAATAACGTAATACGGTTATGGAAACGATTATCTGGTTTGGCACAAAGTAAAATCTAGTTTGTTTATGGGAAACTAGAGTCCTTAAAGTCCTTGATTTCAATGAAGAACCACAAAATAGTCTTGCTGGGCTCATTCTTCATACGCACATAAAGGCCCAAAAAAGTCTGTTTTGGTTTTTTTTTTCTTGCTTTCAATATAATGTGATTTTCTGATTTGGAAGGCTGAATATTTAGACGGCCTCATTGGATATCTGGGAAACCCATGTACACTAACCTCAAGCACTTGCTCCAGCATGCTTTCTTCTGGGGGGGGGGGGGGACTTTTGGTTATATTTTGTTGACCATACAGGGACACTTCATACACAGTTTTTTTGTTTTTTTTTGTGGGGGTGGGTTTCTTCTTGTGGTTTTGAAAGACTGTTAATACCCTTTCTTTGCTTGGGGCATAATTGAACAAGACGTTTGTCAATCTATAGTCCAGCAGAAAATTGCTCGCAAAAATATTATCGAGCCAACCCCCTGTGTGGAAGTAAAGTCCCATATGAATGCCAGCTGTACAGAATTCTTCTCCTAAAAGGTAAAGTCTTCTGAAACTGTTACTTTGTTCAAATCTATATTGTATCCATTGGAGGGGGGGGGTGTAAACCTGTTTAACTTGGCTAGTAATTTTATGTTTTTTTTGTTTTATAAATTGACCAAAGTCAACACACACACACACACACACACACACACACACACACACACACACACACACACACACACACACACACACACACACACACACACACTCTCTTAAATGTTTCTGGGGGTAAAGCCAGGAGTGCAGTTAACCCTAGGAGTACCCGGGTAATCCTGACATTACCCAGTCTCCATTAGCAAAAGTCCAAAGTGAAATGAAATTTCGGTCTTTACACTGGTAATCTGCAAAGTATCCAGAGGCCTCTGGGTACCCTGCTTTTCTGTTGTATTTTAACTGGGTAATTCGCACATTACCCTAGTGTTGTTGGATAAAGTGTGATGTGCAACGAAACATCAGACTTTATCCGGGTAATCTGCAAAGTATCCAAACGCCTCTGGGTACTCGGCTTTTCTTGGGTTTTCAGCAGGTTACAGTTGACTAAATTCTGAGGATTACCCGGATAAAGATGCAAACTGTCATCTGACCGATAACAAAATTGTGGTTTTTGGTTATTTTTAATGAAATTGTAACCACGGTCTCAAACCACACTAACCATAAATTTACTCTGTGCATTAATTGTCTGAAAATTAATTTATGAAGATAAAGATATTATATAAAGAGTAACCTGATGGTTATTATGTTTTATAAATGATATATAAGCACATATGACACATAATAATAGTAAAATTCACTGCTACCCAAGTGGGGTTGGATGCTCTGCAGATTACCCAGGTGAAGCTGTGGATAGTCCTCAGATTACCCGGGTGAAGCTTCAGACTTGCACATTATCTGGGTAAAGTGCGCATTTTTCAGCTCTTCCAGACTGTTACCCAAGGGCAGTTGGTTACTCCTAAAATTACCCGGGTAAAGTCCAAAATTTTCATTTTATTTATTTTTTTGCAGCTTTACCCAGCGGTTTTGGGTGATGTCAGGATTACCCGGGTACTCCTAGGATTAACCGCACTCCTGGCTTTACCTGTAACATATATAAATTCTGAGTTTTGTTTCTTTTAGCTACATTGGGAATCCGGTAGAACAGGTAAGGGAATTACAGCCTTGGAATTAATTTGTCCCTGGTCCTCAGTCTATACAAGCATACTACTTTCCAATTCTTTCAGCAATTTTGTTTTTTAAAGGAATAAATCCCTTGGTGTTTCCCCATTTTTTTGCATCATTACCTTGAAATGGGTAATATCCAATTCGAGGTCCTTGCAATATAGTACACACCTCAAATTGCATCAACATTTGATACTAGTAAGTGAAAACATGCCACAATATTGGAAAAATTAATATATTAACTGAACACGAAAAATTTATCAAACTAATGCCATCTAAAGGATAAAACTATTTTAGAAATTCTAGCTGGGCAGGACTCAATATACATATGCTTCCAAATGTTAATCATTTTTATTGGTATATCCTGTTTGCAAGAATTTGAATTTTTAGGGTCATATTAAAGTTAAAAAAAAAATTCTATAAAGGTTTTCTTGCTCTTAACTTTTAGGAGCCTATATCGGGTGCTGCCCAGCTAAAGTCTATATATTTCTAAAAAAAAAAATAGGGTGTTTAGTACCATAATTAGGAGTGACACATTTTTGGGGAGCGATCACTAGGTTCTTGTAACCCCCTATCCTACTGTGTATAGAATAAATCCTCATGGAAATTCCTGTTTGGCTGGCAAGGCAACACACCCTATGAATCGCATAGGTAAGGGCTGAAGTGAAGCTTTTTATACTCTTCTATACTCGTGCACAAGTTTTATCCATGCTTATGACTTCTAGACATGTGGGAGATTTGAATTCTCTCCCCCCCCCCCCCCCCCATTATTTAACTATGAATGTGCAGATCTGTGGATTTACATGGATTTTTATAATGTGGCACAAAAGTTGTGTATGTGCAGATGTTCAACCAACTTATCCCGTTTCCATGTGGTCCGTTTTCTGATCGCAAACACAATTTAAGGAATACGGTTGCTTCTATAAGCTCTTGCATATCAGAAAGCGGAATAATACATCGCTTTGCACTGAAAGGATAAACCAATCCCCTTACTGAACCAGAAACTCCCTGAATGTCCTAATATAACACATGCAAAGCCCCAGGATGTTGTCTGGTGACTTGTATTGCGTCAGTTGTCCATTTGCTACTAGGAAGTGCATGGTGTTCCTTTTATCGCACCTCCTAGGGGCAAGTTGGGGAAATACTGATATCCTGAAACTAATGCTAACTCTTCAGGTGGTTTTGCTTTCTTTTGTTTGTATTAAAAAGAAAAAAGCTAATAATAAACTCTATTTTAATTAAGTTGCTGTGTTTGTTTCTTGCTGTACATGCATGTCAAGCTTTCTAAACTCCCTTGTGATGTTGCCTGCTCCCAGGCCCCTCCTATCCCTGAAATACTTTCAATCTTGACGGTGTCAACCGGTTATGCCTACCCAAGGGTGGTCTCATTTGGTATGGAGTTACTCAATGTATATGTGCTGGCATAGATCACTTTGATCTTTAAGACCAATGCTATAATCATCTAATGCAATAGGATATTGCAGCCACAATGTACCTTGTCATACATTTCTTGTTCTGGTCACTGCCAATTTCAAGACTCCTTTAGCTCCTCCCACTTCTAGGCAGGAAAGTTTTAAAAAGTTTCCTTTAGTCCGCCTTACTGGTACTGAGCCAATAAAATGAAATGGGTGGGGAATGTAATGCTGCCATGACTAATGACCCAGAAAAGAAAATTCTAAGGTCTACTTTTTCCTGGTCATTACCATGGCAGCACTTTGGTTAATACCAAAGCAATGTACTATAGGAGGGCGAAAAAGTCAACACCTTCACAGCTGAAGAAAAAAAATGTAATAATGAAATTAAGCACAAAACTTAACTGATGCATGAAGAACTCCAGTTGCAAAGTCCGCACTAGAAGCTGCCCGAACATCTCTAACTGGTAGTGACTGCTAAATGTTTTCTTAGACCTTGTTCACACCAAATGCAGAGCAGATCTGCTCAGGTTTCTGCCACGCACGCTAGTCTTTTTGATGCGTTCCAGAGCGTTTTTTTCTTTTTCAGGAAGCTAACAATGTTATGAGGTAATTTCCTTTTACATCTGACCTTTCATTAGCTGTTCTGATTATTTCCTGCTTCCTCTTAACCTTCTCACATGTAAAATTGTTTTACATTGCATTGAATTGCGTTTTTGAGGCGTTAGAGCAGGTAAAATGGGGCTTGCTGCAGTTTTTACACCTGCTCTGGAACTGAAGGCTGCAATGTGAACTGGAGCAAAAAATACCATTTGGAATACATTGGAGCAATTTTGATCTGGTCTGCAACTGCTCTGCACTTGGTGTGAACAACAAGGCCTTAGATGCCAACGTATCTGCTCTGCAAATTAGGTCCAAGGAAACTTGAGCCACTGCTGCTGAGAAGGCAGATCAAGCTTCCTCTACTAGAGCCCAAAAGACCTTGAAGATCTTTGAACTGGGAAACATTGGAAATAGTAGAACTAATACCATTTACAAATCGTGAAGGATGAAGCCATCATTCCCTTATGAGACCCTGTTGGAAAGCTAATCTACAAGATTTCCTGATGGTTAGGGGTCTCTCTCTCTCTTCAGAGGACACCATGTCCAACTAATGTCATTTTTTTCCCCCGCATTTGTAGATGGATTAGGAGAACACGCAGGAATTGGTTCCTGATTCATAAGGAAGTAACCATCTTTTCATGAAAGAATGGTCACTCAAATTATGTGGTCTTCATGGATGATCAGTACTGGACAAAGTTCAGATACTGACTACTAGATGCAAGAACCACCAACAAAAGTGTTTTCAATGCCAGCTTTTGGATAACAATTTCATACAGAGGTTCAAATAGTGCAACCATTAAACTGTGAGTCAAGGGAAGGTCAGTTGGAGAGTGTCAGTGCCCTGATTTTTCTGTGGTTTCATTTGACAGATTTAAGCAGGTGATGCTCGAACGGCATCCTGCGAGGCCCCTGCAGCTGCCCACGTTCCATTAAGCGGACAAAGGTTTAGAGTGGCCAGTATGTGGGAACCTCCAGCCAAGATCTTGCTTACTCGATCGCAGCTGGGGGTTCCCACCAAGCGGCCGATTTTAAACCTTTGCCGGCAGCTGCTCAATGCAGGGGCCTGGTAGAATGCCGTTAGAGCATTCTGCCAGCCCCTCTGATGCCGGCAAGCTAGCTCAGTGCTGGTTTCCAATATCAGGACATCGAGTATAAAGTACACGTGCAAATGCCGGCAATGGTGCATCCCTACTACAAACGTAATGGCCTCAAGGTGGCATTGAATGAGATTATATATGGGAACATACACTATTCTGACTACCTAATATTAATCTTTTGATTTTACATATCGTGGTACGGTACCCTATCCTCTAAGTAGGATTAATCTTACTACTGTTTGTGTGTTTTACATGTACGTGGTGTGTTTTATAATGTACATGTCAAATAAAGATTATACATAGGGAGCCGGTGTCTACCACGATTTTTGTTTGTCCAGACACTGGTTTTATTGATTTTTTTTTTTTTTTTTTTTTCCCCCCCCGTGTTTTTGTAAAGCGCAGCATCGCTGGAAAGTTCACATTGTGACCTTTCCAGCGATGCTGCTCTTTTTGCGCTGTGTCGGGGGACACGCCTGAAACTGACGTCATTGCGCGATCACGTCAGTACCCCAGAACGAGTCATACAGGACGGTCTGACTTCAAGGAAGATGGACCGCCCCGGGACTCTGTCCCAAGCAGACAGGGGTCTCCCCTGTGGGAACCCATGACATGTGGGGGATGTACCCCACATGTCTTCTGCAGGGGAAGGGTTAAACGTTTAACATGCAGTTTTGTTTCCAAGTAAACTGAATTTTATTTCTTTTGTGTGGCTGCCTATCTGCAATGTACTAGGTTGTTCTAGAGGTCTCACTTTTCTTATGTAACCCCATTGGTAGGACTTCTAAAAAAAAAAAAAAACATTAGCCACCTTGATCATTTCATCTGGTTTAAATGGTCATGGTATCAGGAATCTTTCCCCACCCCCTTACAACTATCCAGCTGTCAACTGCCTCTGGGGGTAGCATTTCAAAGCCGAGGTCTCGCCTCCAACCTAAAGGCTGTTGGTCAGCAGGTGCTATACAGCCACTAGCGTCGCTAGGTGGGGGGGTGTGGCCCGCACTGGGTGACACCACCCCCTAGGATGACACCCTAAAAAAAATATTTTTTTTTTATTTATTTTTTTACACAAAACTATTTTACCAGGAAGGATACATTGAGAATTCTCTCATTTTCAAGTGTCCTGGGTAGGCAAGGCCTAGGCTGGCACTTTCCAGGGGGCAGCAAATAAAACTACCACTAAAGGGGATATTCACAGAGCACCAAAATGACGCAGACACTTCAGTATTCTGTTGTTCTCTGCACTTCAGGGACCCTGATTCACCAGGGAAAATTGATTCCCTGAAGTGCAGGGAATCGGCCACCGAATGCCACCACGAACCCGTCCCCCGCTGTTTTTAAAAAAAAAAAAAAAAAAAATACTGAACGAAAATGTCTGGAATTAAGATATAAGATCCTATGAATGATAATAAAAAGGGCTGTTACAGAAAAAAAACGCTATTAGAAAGAAAAAAAAAATTTTTTTTGAAAAATGCCTAATCAATACTAAGAAAAAAAAAATCAGCAAATAGACTTTTGATGTGCACCAATTTTTTTTTTTTGTTTGTTTCTGCTCGTTTCGTTCGTAATTCGACAATTTTCATTTCGGATCGTTTCGGCCGATTTCCGTTTCGGCTAGGTTTTCATAACTTTTTTTTTTTCGTGAAATCGGAAATTTTCGTGTGTTCGGTGTGGGAATGTTTTGCCCATAGACTTCAATGTTAAAAATATTCCTTTTTTAATTCAATATCTAATAAACCGTTTATTATTCTGTAGTAAAGAGTCTCTTTATTTTTTAATTTAAGCATTTTTTTGAAAATTACCGAAATTACGAATTGAACAAAAATAATTTCCGATCCTGAAAATTTTTCGGATCGGAAATCGTTTCAGACGTTTTCAGATCCGATCTGATTCGGAAAATCGTCCGAATCACCGAATCGGGTCGATTTTTCATGAAAAAATCAAAACGAAAATGCACATCCCTAAAAGAGGCTTTTTACTACAGATTAATGGAATAAACGTTTTATTAGATATTGGGTAAAAACAGGAATATTTTTATCATTGAAACCTATGCAGGGTTATTCAGAGAAGGGTGAAAACCTTGAATGACTGTAGAATTAAATTCTAGGGCAAAATAGTCAAACCAGAAAAATTATCTGATTTATCTCACTTTCCAAATTGGCTATTTGGTCTAGATTGTTCATTCTCCTGGCAATTCTCAAGGTTTTCACCTCTGAATAGCCCTGATGGTGTTCGCCTGAATAAACCGGTCTAATGAAACCACTGAACATCAGGACATTTCTCTGCTGTTCGATGTCTCTGAACAGATTTACCATTACTTCTATATGGGGGACATTCACTGCTGTTGAACAGGCACCGTACTTGCTGGCAGTTCACCAAAATTTGTGTGCGTATGAGAGCTGCACAGCAATAAACCTCACAGTAATGTGCGCCGTGTATTATGAGCATTCAGTGTTATATGGGAGTACTGCTTTTTGAGTAAGGGTAGTTAAAAAAATAATAAATGTAAAACTCGGGGGGGGGGGGACACCATGAGTTACCGCACCGGGTGACGCCACTGTATACAGCCTTTAGGGGGCTGGATTCTCTGGTGACCAAAACCTAGTTGCCTGCATTGAGAGGCCTCTGGCAGGGTGAGCTAATCTCACACATTGATCATCATAAGGCCACAATTCAGCGACTTCAGACTGAGCTAGCTAACCCTACTGGTCTTTTTGTCAGTATCCGTATCCATGTGTCTTCCAGCTTTGCTCTCAGCGTCTGTCAGTGTGTCTATCAGGGTTATTCAGAGAGGAGAAAAACAGGAGAATTGGCAGAAGAGAACAATCTAGACCAAATAGCTGATTTGGAAATTGAGATAAATGGGAGAATTTTTCTGGTTTGGCTATTTCGTCCTAGAATTTTCACTTCTCCAGTCATACTCCTAGTTTCCACCTCGCTCTGAATAACCCTAATTGTGTTGACAATGATATGCAGATGTTGACAGTGTAAAATATGTCTTCGGGGTCTGTATTGCTATTGGAGTGCTTACTAGTGTCGCTATCATTCTCACTGCTAGCGTCTATTTCATGGTTTCTCTTTCAGTGTCTGTCTTGGTCAACATCTTTTGTATCTGTAAATGTATTTGCCAGTGTGTGTATCCGTGTCAAGTGTTGGTGTTAAGGGTGAATGGGTCAAATTTTTTTGCCAAAGGTGCCTGAACCCCATGCACTGGTGATCCTCCATGTCTTTACGGTTATTAACTTGATCTGGACTTATTCTGGAGTAATGCAAACTAATTTGGTTTTGATGTATACTAAACTAATTTGCATATGGGTTTCAGATTGTGCCGCTAAAGACCGCGGATCAGACATTACAGCCAAAGTGCTAGAACTGTTTGAATAGCTGGGACGGGTTAGTCTCCTTTTGGAAACACAGCGATCCCAGAATCCTGCTCTAGCCGCAGTATCACATTTTGGTCAGCAGATGGAGCCAACTGCCTGTCAAATGGTGCATCTGGTATGGAAATATGCTGTAGAATCCCCACAGCTCATCTGTACTGTATAGATACTGTGAAGTGTTTTACATAACACCATAAAACCAGTGGATTTGTTGAAAGCCACCTTGTTGCGAAGGGGAAAATAAAAAATAACTGCTGCACGGGTTTGTAAATGAAAAGCATAAAGTGTTTTCAATAATTGATATGTTGAATGTAACAGACATCCAATCATAAATAAGCCCTGTGTGAACCTGATGCATTTGATATACATATTGCTGTAGAACAGTAAGGGATGAGCTGATAAGGTTTACATTAGCTTCAGTTGCACATGGCTAATGTTTGCTGTGTGTTTTACACAGTCTAGATAAGGTCTTTTTATTTTCCTTCTGGCTGTCACATTCCAAGCATATGTTCACTTCTAGATGCCAATTAATGGCTTGACTTGTCCTCCCCTGGACTTTGTTCATGTTGAACAAACTCACAATGTGTCCCACCCTGATTTTAAATACAGGGCAGGATGTGAATTTTTCAAGCAATCACTTCCATGCCGTTTGATTAAGTGTGGCGTGTTTCTACCTGTACAACATGAAAACCAAGTGATACATGTTTGGGTGTGATTAGAATTTTGGAACGACTGGCAAGACACAAAATGACTAACCAACACCTATCCTGTAGGGGAGGAAAGCTAATTTGTTTTTGGAAATCCAGTTAAATTCTATGATAGATATGGAAATTATGATCCTGGGGATTAAGCTATTGTTTTAATTGCAGGGATTAAGGTTGGCTTTTCAATGTCAAGCTGCTCTCCACTACACAAACTGTGGAGCGCCGTACACATCACACCACACGAACACATTTTACATCATTCTGTATTGGGGGGCAGGTTAATAAAGTACAGCTCTCTATGTACTACATGCAGAAACAAACGTGTGCATGCTATGTGTATGTATCATAAAATGACAAGAACACTCAGAAAATGCCTGAACGGTGCAGAGAAAATAAACAGTGATTCACAATTCTAAATGTATCACAATACAATGTTTTGAAAATACACTTTTTGATTATAAGCAACAGCAAAATAAAATTATGAAGTGCTATACAAAACGTTTAAAGGGACACTACCACCTAAAAATGAAATGTCCTTATTGTGTTTATGTTGCTGATTTTTTTTAGTTAAGATATTTTACTCTGTCACTAGCGCATCCCTGTGATATCCTGTAAACTGACATCCCCTCCCTCCAACGTCTTTACAGCACTTGTTCCTAACTGTTTGGCATTGGGCATAGAATGGACTCTAGGGGTCAGCAGTCCAGAAAACAGGCAGTGACTTGCCTTGTGTGTAATGTATGTAAGTGACATAGCGGGCTTCCAGCACTCAGTGGTAGCTCAGTTATCAGAAAGCATTCAGCTTCTCCCTCTTAGCCCCGTTCACACTGCGATTTATCGTGCGGATTTTGCCGCGACGTCGCGCTGTGTAGCTTCTCCAATGGAGTTGTTAACATCTTGCTGCGCGACGTCGCTGGTACATGACCCTTGTTTTGCGATTTGCTATCTGCGATTTTGTGATTTGTATTGGTGGTGCTTTGCAAAAATGGCACAAAACCGCGATGTCGTCCGACATTCTGGCACCATGTCGCGAATATGAAAATTGCATGGAAAGTCGTGCGATTTTCAAATCGCACACTGTGAAGGGGGCCTTACCTAGAGTAGTCAGACACCACTACCTCTCCTGCAGCTTTGTATAAATTCACTCATTCACTGCTCCACCCCATTGCTTCTTCATTACTACATCCTAAAGTGAAACTTGTAACAAGATTTTGAGAGCTGCTGCATCATGGAAAAAATCCACAAATGGAAACCGGAGGGAAAAAAAAACCTAGCTCTCTTCCCCCCCCCCTTTTTCTATATGCAATTTATTACAAAGAGGAAAAACTAACACTTACTAAAATTCACAAGTAATCTAGTTTCTGCTTGTGGCAGTGTTCCTTTTAAGTGCTGCAGAGCTTCCTCAGCAGGACACTCTAATCACCATGATGAAACTAATTATCACAGTGATACGTATTGGTCAGATTTGTATAGGTTGGGTTGAGCTGATTGGTCAGTTCCCCTCAATGTCATTGCTTGAGAGGCATCCATCTGGCTGCATACGCACTAGATTCACACACCTCCGACTTGTTACGTCTCAGGTTCACTTGCAGCTGTATGTGCAGGTCAGGTTAAGATAAGGTTCCACATTCAAAATTAGGGAAGCACAAATGACTAGAGGGGACTTAGGGAGCCTAGTGTGTAATAAAATGTCTGCATTGCACATACACTATATTGCCAAAAGTATGCCTTGACTCGCGTATGAACTTGAGTGACCTCCCATTCCTAATCCATAGGGTTCAATATGACGTCGGTCCACCCTTTGCAGCTATATCAGCTTCAACTCTTCTGGGAAGGCTCTCCACAAGGTTTAGGAGTGTGTTTATGGGAATTTTTAACCATTCTTCCAGAAGCGCATTTGTGAGGTCACACACTGATGTTGGACAAGAAGGCCTGGCTCTCAGTCTCCACTCTAATTCATCCCAAAGGTGTTCTATCGGGTTGAGGTCAGGACACTGTGCAGGTCAGTCAAGTTCATCCACACCAGACTCTGTCATCCATGTCTTTATGGACCTTGCTTTGTGCACTGGTGCACAGTCATGTTGGATGAGGAAGGGGCCAGCTCCAAACTGTTCCCACAAAGTTGGGAGCATGGAATTCTCCAAAATGTCTTGGTATGCTGAAGCATTTAGAGTTCCTTTCACTGGAACTAAGGGGCCAAGTCCAGGTCCTGAAAAACAACCCCACACCATAATCCCCCCTCCACCAAACTTTACACTTGGCACAATGCAGTCAGACAAGTACCGTTCTCCTGGCAACTGCAAACCCAGACTCGTCTATCAGATTGCCAGATGGAGAAGAGCGATTGGTCACTCCAGAGAACGCGTCTCCACTGCTCTAGAATCCAGTGGCGGCATGCTTTACACCACTGCATCTGACGCTTTGCATTGCACTTGGTGATGTATGGCTTCGATGTAGCTGCTCGGCCATGGAAACCCATTCCATGAAGCTCACTGCGCACTGTTCTTGAGCTAATCTGAAGGCCACATGAAGTTTGGAGATCTGTAGCGATTGACTCTGCAGAAAATTGGTGACCTCTTCGCACTATGCGCCTCAGCATCCGCTGACCCCGCTCCGTCAGTTTACATGGCTTACCACTTCGTGGCTGAGTTGCTGTCGTTCCCAAACACTTCCACTTTCTTATAATACAGTTGACTGTGGAATATTTAGGAGCGAGGAAATTTCACGACTGGATTTGTTGCACAGGTGGCATCATATCACCGTTCCATGCTGGAATTCACTGAGCTGAGAGCGACCCATTCTTTCACAAGTGTTTGTAAAAACAGTCTGCATGCCTAGGTGCTTGATTTTATATACCTGTGGCCATGGAAGTGATTGGAACACCTGATTCTGATTATTTGGATGGGTGAGCGAATACTTTTGGCAATATAGTGTAATAGAGGACACAAAACAGTGAGTCTAGGATTTATTTAAGTCCATCTGTGTTACACATAATACGCAGGGCTGACATCGTATACTAGTTGCCAATATTTGCACACAATTTCCAGGGACACTCTGCAGTAGACAATCTAGAAATACGCACAGGGACACAGGCATACACAGACACATACATGGAAATGCTGACCGCATGTTTGTGTGCGCGAGCAAGTGCCTCATAACTGTTTCATGCCACAAGGTTCCTGGCCACCCATGACAGGGAACCGCTTACCTGGGTGACATTTGAGGAGCTGTTCCAGAGCGAGCTATCGCTGAACACAAGTAGAGACTAGCTTGACAAACCTCTTGGAACACAGGCACACACAAGCCCTCCTCAAGTGCACCCCCAAGAAGCATTCAGAACAAATAATTAGAAAAAGGAAGGTGATATGGGCGCTAATGTACAATATTTTACAAAGCAGCAGGGACATATATATCACTCACTATATATACCATAAATAGACAAAAAAATTGAATAGTCCTTGCACATGCAGTGACAGGGTCCACAAGAAATTCTTCTTGTAATACCTAGAGTAAAAACCGTAAAAAGCCATACATTGTGCAGTATGCAAAAACCTTGAACACCCACATCTAGGGTCAACATTAATTTGAGGGTATGTACATCCAACTCAGGTGAAAGGTGTAGGACTTACAGCAGTTTGTAGATGTGCCTCTCACTTGTTAAGGGACCAAATGTAATGGGACAGAATAATATTCATAAATCAAACTTTCCCTTCTTAATACTTGGTTGCAAATCCTTTGCAGTCAATCACAGCCTGAAGTCTGGAACGCATAGACATCACCAGACGCTGGTTTCATTCCTGGTGATGCTCTGCCAGGCCTCTACTGCAACTGTCTTGTTTGTCCTGCTTGTTCTTGGGGCATTTTCCCTTCAGTTTTGTCTTCAGCAAGTGAAATGCGTGCTCAATGGGATTCAGGTCAGGTGATTGACTTGGCCATTGCATAACATTCCACTTCTGTCCCTTCAAAAACTCTTTGGTTGCTTTTGCAGTATGCTTTGGGTCATTGCCCATCTGCAATGTGAAGCGCCGTCCAATGAGTTCTGCAGCATTTGGCTGAATGTGAGCAGATAATATTGCCCGAAACACTTCAGAATTCATCCTTTTGTCAGCAGTCACATCATCAATAAATACAAGAGAACCAATTCCATTGGCAGCCATACATGCCCACGCCATGACACTACCACTACCATGCTTCAATGATGAGGTGGTATGCTTAGGATCATGAGCAGTTCCTTTCCTTCTCCATATTCTTCTCTTCCCATCACTCTGGTACAAGTTGATCTTGGTCTCATCTGTCCATAGGATCTTGTTCCAGAACTGTGAAGGCTTTGTTAGGTGTTGTTTGGCAAACCCTAATCTGGCCTTCCTGTTTTTGAGGCTCACCAATGGTTTACATCTTGTGGTGAACCCTCTATTCACTCTGGTGAAGTCTTCTCTTGATTGTTGACTTTGACACACATACACATACCTTCTGGAGAGTGTTCTTGATCTGGCCAACTGTTGTGAAGGGTGTTTTCTTCACCAGGGAAAGAATTCTTCGGTCATCCACCACAGCTGTTTTCCGTGGTCTCCCGGATCTTTTGGTGTTGCCGAGCTCACAGTGCGTTCCTTCTTTTTGAGAATGTTCCAAACAGTTGTTTTGGCAACTCCTAATGTTCTTGCTAGCTCTCTGGGTTTGTTTTGTTTTTTCAGCCTAACGATGGCTTGCTTCACTGATAGTGACAGCTCTTTGGATTTCATCTTGAGAGTTGACAGCAGCAGATTCCAAATGCAAATGGAACACTTGAAATGAACTCTGGGCCTTTTATCTGCACATTGTAACTGGGGTAATGAGGGTATATCACACACCTGGCCATGGAACAGCTGAGAAGCTAATTGTCCCATTACCTTTGGTCCCTTAACAAGTGGGAGGCACATCTGCAAACTGCTGCAAGTCCTACACCGTTCACCTGAGTTGGATGTACATACCCTCAAATTAATGCTGACAGTCTGCAGTTAAAGCACATTGTGTTTGTTTCATTCCAGCTCCATTGTGGTGGTGTATAGAGCCAAAAATGTTAGAATTGTGTCGATGCCCCAATATTTCTGGACCTGACTGTATGTTAAGCTAAAAAATCCATCAAATTTTAAACAAATCCAGAACGGCATTAAAAACAGAAAATAAAAACCTAAAACAGCATAGGGAAAACTTCCTTACACACCCTATGTTTCATGTTTAAAATAGATATTTTCATTGGTTCCAGATTGGCTTTGGTGTGAAATATAAAAAATATCAATATTTCCCAATATAATAAAACAGGATCAAGGGTCATACTTTAAATACATAGAATCACAGTAAACAGTTAATATTAAAGTCTATATTTAATCCAACAGGCTCTAAACTACCCACATCAAATATTCATTTATTTTCCATCACAAATATGAAAAAAATCGATAGCGTATGATTACTATTATATTGATTGATTACTATATTTAAAACCAATTTAGTGATTGTTACTCACTGCACTATTATGTATTTTTTGCTATATATATACATACATACATGTGGATGATGTCATTTATGGGAGCCATCTGAGTCCTGAGGGCGATTTATATCGCACCAACCAGATACGTATACATCTTAATTATTAACCTCCCTGGCCGTTGTCCCGAGTGTGGCTTGAGGTTAAATTTCACTGCTGAAAGTCACACTCGGGCTGGATACATACCTGTAACTGCGGGTCCTCGCTGACGTCCGCAATCGCATTCTCCTTTGGCCGGTCGCGGCGTCCTGGTTCCCTTCACGCATGAAGGCAAGCAGGACGCGCGATCGGCCGGAGGGGATGGCGAGGGAGCGCAGGGACAGGTATGTATCCATTACAAGTGTGGCTCAGGTTTACCGCTTTCAGCAGTGAAATTTAACCCCAAGCCACACTAATACCTGTAGGGGGCTGAATAAATTGTACTGATTCTGCCATATAAAATGTCAGTATCGGACCGCCATGGAGGTTAATTGCAGATGATCACCCCCTCTCTAATGTTTATTAACCTGTTAGATACCAATGAATTTTTAAAGACTTGGGTTCGCTGCATGATGTTTGGCAAAATGGAGACGCACTATGCTTTTCATATTGTATATACTGTATGTTCAGAAATCCTTGTTTTAAGCATTTTTATTGTGCGCCCCACATATTGAAGGCCGCCATAATAAATAAATAGTGAAATTACAAGTGATGTGTTAATATAAAATATTTGAGTGGGATTTAAATTCTGTTGTACATTTGTCACTTGTCCCAACCGTGCTACAACATGGGCATATACCACATCTAAAAAAGCATTTACCTTTTTTAAAATCAGCGCAAAAGGTATTCTTTTGTTCTTTTTCCAAAAAACCTTTTGGTTAATGTAACTTTAACATTTTTTGCCCCCTCTATAGATCGTTTTCGGTTTGTCTCCAATAAACTCCTGTTTCGGAATATGCCAGTTTTTAAGTATTTCGTGATCTGTTGAATAATTGGTGATAAATGATATCTGAGTGGATACTAGATTGCTGGTATTAGTTTCAATGGTTTTATTCTTATACTGTAGTAAGGTATCTGTTTTTATTTTGAATTTCCGCTCGATCTCTCTGGATACAGGCTTTCATAACTTTTTTGAAGAAATTGGGTCTGCAAAAAAAATCGTCCGGATTATTAAAATTCTCAATATAGGAACCCTTGCGCTGCAATCTTAAAAATGGTCCCTTGGGGATATTCTTTAGCCAAGGTGTATAATTGCAACTTTCTGTGTTAATAAAACTGTTAATATCAACTTGTTTTAAGGGTACATTTCCTACTAAAAACTTCCAAATCTAAAAAATTAACCTTTTGTGTTACTAATCTGAGGATAATACCCATGTATTTGAATTAAGATAATCAAAAAACGGACAATTGTCAATATTCTCCTCTCCAAATTATAAAAAATATCAATATAGTGCCGATAGAGGACCAGGTTCGCCCCCCAGTCATGCTCAGGAAAAATAAATAGTTCTTCCCAATAGGACATTTAATAGGTTTGCATAACTGGGGGCGAACCTGGTCCTCATGGCAGTGCCTCTTTTCTGGAGTAAAGATTTTAAAAAATTAGTAACGGTATTAACACTTTCACTACCAAAAAAGTGGTCTCAATATTGCATTGTAAATCCTTGGAAAGCACTAATTGACATATCAAAGCCTAATTTTCACATTTAAAGCAAGATTAGTGTTCCCACTTTGGAGAAAGAAACTTCACTGTCTTCTCGCTCTCCAGGCACCCAGCAGAGAGCTAAAACTTGCTGCAAATACAGTGAGGACTGGGCTGCTATTGTAACAAAAAGTTCAAACCTATTACAGTTGCGTTACAACAGCCAGATAGAGGGCAGAATACAGGGAGATCTCTGGGGTCACTCACTGCTTTACATCGATTAATATTTAAAAGGGTATGACTGTAAATCCCTATACAGGGCGTTACTGTAATTTACATATACAGGCATTATAAAATATTTGTTTTTTATTGGTATGTTATGGAAGCTGTATTGCTAATAATCTCATTATGATCACTACAAACCCCTATAAGCAGGAGATTTGATCATTTTTTATTTATCACCGTTACAGTGTTTGACACAACGACCATTTTTACCTGTATGCTGATAATGCAGAACCCATGTGAAATTGTTTAAGGTAAAATGAAATGGTCTTGTTCAGAATCTTTCATTCCAACATTTCTGTAATATATAAACAAATACATGAAAATAAGTTTGCTCATTTTTACTTTACTTTATGTCTGACCAACAATCTCTGTGCAAAATTTCTATTTTACCCCAAATTTGTTAACGTTGCATCCTGTGTTTCAAACAAATGTTATGAAAATGTTTTCAACAAAAAAGTATTGGTAGCGAAGGTGTTAAAGCCTAAAGATTTTCCTTCTGCCTACTAATGTTTGCCCCTTTTTCTTTTTTGGGTTTGACTACCAAAGCAATTTGAGTCCCAACATATTGTTCAGGTTTGTGGAGCCAGTCCTTTTTTCCCCCACTAGGTGCATTATACTTCTTCCCTTTTGAAATCAAAAGGTTGGACATTTATTAAACTTGTGCAGGATTTGCGAAGTTGAAAGCTGATGTCAATCTTATATCATACATTCATCCTCTATCCTACTCACAACTCGCAAACGTTGAATAGTGAAGACCAGATGGTAAAAGGCAGGTGTTCAAAGCAGGCTGAAAACCTAACTTTTGTATTGCCATGATCTACCACCCAGCTCTTTGGCTGCTGGTGTCTATTTGCAAGAAGCATCTTACATGTTGGACTAACCCCCCACCCCCCTCAATAAGCCACTGTGACATTGGCCAATGAGAAGCCTTTCATAAATGCCACTACCACCCAAAATGGTTATTTCACAAACCTCGGTTTTGTTTTCTAGAGCAGTGGTTACCAACCTCGGTCCTCAAGTACCCCCACCAGGTCAGGTTTTGAGGATCACCTTGGGGAAATGCAGACTGAAACTTGCACTGAGCAGCAACTCATATCACCTGTGCTGTGCTTCGGTTATCTGGAAAACCTGACCTGTTGAGGACCGCGGTTGGGAACCACTGCTCTAGAGGTTTACAGGGTAATCCAGACATGGACCCCTTGCTCGTGGTGTTGGCTATACCCTCCTGATGAGGCCTAACAAGGCTGAAAAGATCATTCGGGGTTGCTGCAATTCTTGTGCAGGGATGACAACCTTGGCATTTCAGTACTGGCCACCCTTTCTGGGTGATTGCAGTCTGATTTGCATATGGAGCAGACATCCCTGTAATGGCACAATCAAGCTAAAACCGTTTGCGTTTGGTACCTTGCACTTTGCAGCGCGAGGTTACTGCACTTTGCTTTCCCCATGTTAAGTATAGGGAGCGCAAAGTGTTAATCAGCGCTGGTATTACAAAGTCCCAGCGCCGATTTTATGTCTGGCTCTAGTGAAAAGTTAACCGGAGCCAGAACCTGGTGTTAACGGATTCCGCTTCTGCAGAATCCATTAACACCAGGCGAAAAAATAAAAAAAAAAACAGATACACACCCTCTGTCCCACGGCGCGGACAGCGGCTCTGTTCGCCTCCTCCGGCCGCCAGTAAATTAATGTGCTCATTGTGCTGTAATGACATGTTTGTATATTTAAACTGTAAATAAAATGTTATTCATTGAAAAAAGTTCTCATACTCCTCTCTCCCTTGCTTTGCTTCTGTCCTCCGCTTTTTTTTTTCGTGTGTGTGTGTGTGTGTGTGTGTGTGTGTGTGTCTACACAGACAGCAGAGGCAGCACTGAGCCAGCCTAGCCTATGCAATTTGCGCAGCTGAATGCTACACTAATTGCGTAGCTCAAGCTGACTTCCTGGTTCTACGCTTTTCAGTGCCTCCAGAGACACTGAGAGCAATTGAACGCTTGAGCCAGTGGGAAAGCTCCATTGGTCTCGTGCACTTTTTTAAAAAAAACACCCCCCATGGGAGGCAGAGCTCCCCATGGATTGACGCAGGACAGTCATGTGACTGCCTTTGTCAGGCGTGGAGGGGGGGGCAGGCAGAGATCAGCATGTGTGTAATAGTGCCCTCTTAGTATTGTAAGTGCATGCTCTTAGAAGTAAAATCCTATATGCAAACTTTATTTTAAAGAGTTGTAATAGCGCCCTCTTAGTATTATAAGTGCATGCTGACTTAGAACTAAAACCTATATGCAAACTTTAAGTCAGCATGCACTTGTAATAGCGCCCTCTATTAGTCAGTATTATAACTCTTTAGCACTAAAACCTATATGCAAACTTTATTTTAAAGAGTTATAGCGCCATTAGTATTGTAAGTGCATGCTCTTAAAACAAAAAAATGCGAACTTTATCGTTATACAGGAGAATAGAGTTACACTATTTATAAAGTAATCAAATGTGTAAATTGCGACTGTGTAACCCTGTGTATATCTGGCTCTGATACTAGCCAGTGCCTCACCGCACGTCACTGCTTCAACCAATAGTGCTTTCTCATTGGTTCAAGCTTTTCCAATGCTCTATCAGTGCCTCTCTGGAGTCTGCGGCACTAATGAGCAGTGATCAGGAAGTAGGCAGCGCTTGTCTCTATGACACGCGCTGCATACTTCTTGAGCAGCTTACGTGATTAGCGCAGCAGGGAAGCGTCCCGCTGCGCAAATTGCTTAGGCTGCTGTGAAAACTAATGCCCCCAGAGGACAAAGCTGACAGCGGGGGAGTGTGGAGCAGGTGAGTTAATGACTTCATTTTTTTACTCTGACAGGTGAGCCTCTGCCTCCCCTGACTGCACGTCCCTGGGTTGAAGCTATTCCAAAAAACACCTGCATTGGAGGACTGCCTCTGACGGGAAGGGGCACATCTAGCAGCTAGACATGCCCCTTCCTCTCAATGATAGGCCAGGCAGCCTCCAATACAGGCTGGAGTGCAGGAGGAGAGGGGTCCATGAGCAACTTCTGGGTGGATCCTGGATGAGAAGAGTCCGAGGAGGAAGGACAGCACCGTGCAGATCACCTTCAACACCCTGGGGGGGCCTCCACATCTGCTTCCTGAAGGGTGAGTGTGCCCCCCTGTAGCACTGGCTTGGGGGGGAATTTAAAGCCCCCTCTTATACAGAGAGGATCCCATGCAGGATAAAAACAAAATAACACACACTGTGTGTGTATGAAGCATTATATCCAGCAGCTCTCTGTATACACACTACAAAGTGTGTTATACAGAGAGTTGCTGGATATTCTAACACTGTAGGAAGCAGTCTATCCAGCAGCTCCCTTTATACACACACACACACACACCTCCCTGTATATCACACACTGTATGAAGCTAGAGCTGCTGGATAGACTGTTTCCTACACAGTGCGTGTTATACAGTCTATCCAGCAGCACTCCGTTTCCTACAGAGTGCTGCTGGATAGACTGTTTCCTACACAGTGCGTGTTATACAGAGTGCTGCTGGATAGACTAGCAATATAGCAGCTCTCTGCATAACAGTGTAGGAAGCAGTCTATCCAGCAGCTCCCTGTATAACACACACTGTATGAAGCATTATATCCAGCAGCTCTCGCTTCATACAGTGTGTATTATACAGAGCTGCTGGATCAACTGCTTCCTACACAGTGTATGTTATACAGAGCAGCTAGCTCGTTAGTCTATCCAGCAGCTCTCTGCTTCCTACACAGTGTGTGTTATACAGTCTATCCAGTTAGCAGACTGCTTCGTATAAAGTGTGTGTTCTACAGAGCTGCTGGATATGCTTCATACAGTTTGA
Source organism: Leptobrachium leishanense (assembly GCA_009667805.1). Lineage (NCBI taxonomy): Eukaryota > Metazoa > Chordata > Amphibia > Anura > Megophryidae > Leptobrachium > Leptobrachium leishanense. The sequence goes on along the minus strand of CM019069.1, from coordinate 81,677,664 downwards.
TATACAGAGAGCTGCTGGATCGACTGCTTCCTACAGTGTGTTATACAGAGAGCTGCTAGATTGTTAGTCTATCCAGCGCTCTCTGTATAACACACTGTGTATGAAGCATTATATCCAGCAGCTCTCTGCTTCCTACAAAGTGTGTTATACAGTCTGCTTCACATAGAGGTGCACATGTCCTTTACATGCCAGTGCCTCACCAGCCACTGACCTCGCCGCACATCCCTGATCAGAACACAATCTAGCTGTCAATAAAGATCGTAACTACAGGGTGTTTTTCCCTTCTCCATTATGTTGTGAAAGCGCTTCATGTCTTCCACACCTTTACTCCCAGCATATTATAATTAGAGTTGATCTATTAAGAGGATGGGAGTCTGAGCAGTGTCATATGCAAATAGGCTCAATAAGCATTTTAATAAGTTTAAAGAATACATTAAGTACACGTGTGTGTCTTTTTGTCCCAATTATACCTCTTCGAAAAATGAAAATCATGTACACATCTAAGTTAATAAAATGTTGCCTAGGCATTGAGTGTACTACAAACACATACTTTTTTGTAAATTAACACTCCCCCCCCCCCTTAGCACATATGAGTGCATCAAATACAATTTGGAACAGAACAGATTTTTATTAAATACTATTTCTCACTACACATGTACTATAACGTTACAACTAGGGCAACGAATGATTATCTTCATAATTGATTAGTTGTTTCAACCCTAGATACAACATCTGCTGGTTTGTAGTTTTTGTATCAAACAAGTCATGAGAAATGCTTGCATTCATTTTTAAATACATTCCAGTGAAATGTTAAATTTAAACATTTTCTAATTAATTAGGGAGGATTATCACTTGTCATTTACATCTTCGGCGATTTAAGATTTAAAAAGTAATTGTATTAACACTACAGTGTGTACACTCAGTGTTGGTTCAGCCCCCCAAACGTTTAGACTTCGTCCTGCTTTGCTCAAGTTGCAAAGTACCGAAACCTATGTCCCCACCATTGGCCCTCAACATGCTCTAGCATTGAAAACCATTAGATTGGCTGGAGGCTTGCACAAGCGTCCAGCCCTCCTCCGAAAACAGAATAAGGGTACATTAATATATTTAACCCCTCCCTTTCTCTCCCATTTTACCTCTGTATTATCCCGTTAACGGTTGTCTTTTTTTTTTTTTTCCAATGTATGGATAAAACTAGAAATTAACAAACTGTCAAATGGCATTACATGCCACGCAACTTCAGAGTTTCCACAGATGACCAAATCATGTAACCATCATACTTTAGTACGAACCTTGATAAACTCCATAAAGCATTTTTCAGGCACACAAAAATGATCGCAATCCATTCTACAATTCTTACTTTCATCATATATAGCCTTAAAATAAAATTCTGAAACTAGATATTAAATTTTTTTCTCAAACACAGAATTCACACTAAGTCTTTGCCATACATGACCATACAAGCACTTTATTTTAGCACCATCACTCAAAGATTTCACTACCAGATGCCGCACCAAGCCCAATCAGTTCTATATTAAAATTATGACTGTATCCAGTTTTGTTTTAGACTTGGAAGTTTAAAATGTCAACATTAACGTTCTGGAAGTGTAACAAACTTGCCCTACCTGAGGCGCCCTGTTCCTGAAGCTAAACCCTGTGTTCCTGTCAAGTTATCCTCGTGTATACAGCTAAGTGGTGCCCCATTCTTAAGAGATAACACCAACCACAGGGACCCGACCGACCCTGACGATGGACAGGAACATTTGGGGACTCTTGCTGTATTAACAAACTCCTGGCTGGATACCCTCTGGTGCACCACTAGGGAAATCTGGCATTCCCATGAAAGCTGCCTGCTCATCTGGTGAGTGTACCATTCTACAAATATTTTATTGGTTTTAAGACCCTACTGCTCGATGCCCTGTTGTATTTCTTGTTTTAGAGGCACCAAGAACAGCTCACCAGTCATCCATGCTGAAATCCATCTAGACTTCAATTGTCTCTTAAGGAACAGTCAGAAAGCTAAATTCTGCTCATCCCTTTAGGCAAGTGTTTCCCAAACCTCTCCTCGGGACCCTCAACCAGGCCAGATTTTGCAGATCACCTTGGGGAAATGCAGAATAAATCCTGCAATCACTGAGCAGCAAATCATATCACCTGTGCTGTGCTTCAGCTATCTGGAAAAAGTGGAGAGGCAGAGTGTCCTGAGGACAGGTTTGGTAAACACGGCTTTAGGCTGTCAAACGCATTCTGCGTGAGTGCATAACGGACAGAGGTTCTGACGGAAGATACTGTAGACACCACACGGTCAGGTTTTTTTTTGACGGACATGGAAAAAAAAAAGCTATGGGAAATAAAATATGAAAAATAAAACTTTGAACAGTATATGAAAAGCTATTTTGTGCGTCAAGTTGCTGGATGTCGCAAATGCGCTGCGTCTGACAGCTCACACACAACGATATGCGGACGTGGCGCACTCTGCGCATCCGTGATAGCGGTTTTACTTTCTTGCCTAACTTGCGTCTGTCACGTGCGCTGTGCATGCGCAGTTCGGTGCACACGTACTTCGCGTGTGGGTCTCTTGATCATGATTCTATGCTACGACGGACGCTAAACTGTGCGGCGACACGGAAGTCATCACTGCGTTTGACATTAGCCTTGCTCTACATAAAATGTCAACATCTAAGATTTCTTTCTATAGGTGAAAGTTTTAAAGCATTCCACCTGAAGTGGATTAATGAAAGAAAAAAAAAGGAGCAATGGCTACTAGAGAGGACCTTTCAAGGGCTATTTGCGGTGCCAGTGTTCCTGTAATTCAGGAAGTATTTGTAAATGATTGAAGTCCAAACACTGGTAATGTACAGTTAAAGCACTATTACTTTGCTTATTTTCACAACAGCCCCTATTCCAACAGAGCCAGTCATGGAGAGGCAGCTAAAGGGTAAATGCGGAGCATGCCATTAACATTTTGTGCTGCGGGAATAGGGAGCTGCTCGTATAGTGTGAAGACCTGTGATGGCACAATGGAAAAGAGATTGATACGTTTACATCCATTTGTTACCTGGTCAAATAACCTGTTATGAGAAAACTTGTCCAGATGTCGGAAACCTCTCAAGTCCATTATTATGACTGCTGGTGGCCTTTCCTAAATCTGAACAGTTCCCAAAACAAAGAAACAACCACTAATTTTGATTTAAAGGTTTATTTTATCTCTACAATCATAAGAAATCATGAAAACGAGAGATTGACAATTCTTTTTCTTTATAAATAATCTGTCCATACATCTTTCTTTGAATATAATTCAAACTTTAGCTTTACACAAAATAAAACAATAGAATACGAAGATAACATTTTCATACGAAGGAAAAAAAAAGTTTTCATTTACAAAATATCAGTTAATGCCAATTCCCTTTATTGTTCAAGGGGAATGCAGAAGGGCTGTGTCCAAGAACCATGTTAATTTCAGGCTGTGTCTGAATACATATTCAGGTGTGAATATATTAATTTATGCATAAGTGCTTGTGTATGGCAAAGTTTGCTTTGGCAGGAGTGTTAAAGAAGACGTACACCCTAAAATAAATTGGGTACAATTATCTTCATGAACTGTGCAGTGTGTTCTGCCACCAGACTTTCTGAAATACAAAGTTGTGATCATCTCGTCCACATGTAGTCAGCAAAACCGTTGCTAGGTGTGTCGCTTATTGTGGATTGCTTTCTGCCAGGCTACTGTGAAGTAGTTATAAAAAGGTTTTAACCCTTTCACTGCTGAGGACGTGTGGGGAACATCCTCATTGACTCCTAAGGAAAGATGGGGTGGAGATATCGGTTCAAAGGAACCCCCTATCTCCCGACTGTCGACAGCTAGGAGTGTCACGTTTGGTATCATTAGAAAGGCCAGAGCATGAACATTCCAATGATATCAAACATGACCATGTTTAAAGTAAAGAAAAAAAGTAATTACAATAATAAAAAAAACACTTTTATTAAGATGTGAAATGGCTCAGCAGTGAAGGGGTTAAAAGGGATAAACGTGTGAGAAATATTGAATAAAAACATTCCAATCTATTACAGGACAAAAATAATAGTGGGTTCTTTAACAACTCAATGTGGCAATGCTGTATTTAACTGGATTTCAACAATAATTTACACACACAAGAACAGATGCCTCAAAAAGTATGGGGGGCAGTAAACACGAAAACAAAAAGACGATTAAACCTCATTTTATGTTGGCAGTTTCCCTTTAACAGGATAAAGCTGATTCCACCAGTAATATACCAGTGTCACAGAATAGCAGTTTGCGTTCAAGTAGTATTGATTTCAATGTGAAAAACACTACTTTATTTTTCAAAATATTTTAACCAAGATCAAGGTCAGCCTGTAACACATTAAAAAAATAATTCTTTCTGAAAATATTTACAAAAAATTGATACTGATCTAAAGAAATGACTTTAGGATCCAGGTGGGTATGGGATTAAGAGGAAAAAAAATGCAATATTTCATAACAGGAACATTTTCATCCAGAAAATTCTTAAGGGTCTATTCACAAAGCACCGAAATTGCGTGCAATTTCCATGTTGACTAACATACAGGGAATTCACTATTTAGCGAATGGTCACCATATTTTGCCAAATTTGAAGTGGCCAAAAATCAGATTTCAACGAGAACCGTTGATAACCAAATTAGCATCGGTGAATTCCACCGAAGTGAAGGGGAAAAAAAAAGGAAAAGAAAGTCTCCTATTCTCCTAATATTTAAACCACCAAACGAGATCTGTATAAAATAAAGCCTTTTAAAAAAAACAAAGGTCTAAAAATACAAAAAATTTAAAAAATAAAACGGTCTTCAAAATTAAAATATTTACTTTTTACATTGAAACCTATAGTATTCACCTGCCTAGACCTGTCGAAGCACCAAAAAAAATCAAGGTATTTCGATGCAATTCTATGTTGTGATTAGAAGATAGTCTATGGGACAATTTTGGTGCCGCTGTATTGCACCTGTATTTCGCTGCCAATTCAACCAGATTTAGCGAATTGACAGTGAACAGACGAATTATCCTGAAATTCGCAGACGGTTCGGGGGTTGGGAAATAACCCCTATGGACTTTATTGCAGTTGTATTTGAACAGTGTTGTGCCTAGTTAAATTTGTGCTCTACAGCCGAGATCACCAGATACAGATTATTTGACAGTAGGTCCTAGTAAAGAGTGTCCACTATCCTCTATGTTTGTATGCTTCCAGCTTGCCTGATTATATAGTCCTCATCAGAAACATGTAGGCAGAATCTTTTAGTTTAAGAAATAAGTATCATTTGCCAGAAATTGAGGAATGTAAATACCTATTTTAGGTATTAAGGAATTTTCGAAGAATATATATGCTTTCCAAAAAAGAAAAACACTTTCACCATTGACAGAGAACGTAGATCTGATTAAAGGGGCACTTCAGGTTATCATTTTGCTTCTACATTCATAGAGTTTATGAATTCAGTCCCAGGTGCCATTTGTCCAACTGTTTTTTGACTATGCTGTCTTTGAGTACATTACGCTCAGGAGCAGTAACTACATTGAGCAGACATGTTTAAGTACATAAATATACAAAATTATACAGTAGCCGTGGTTCTGTGATCTCCGAGCCCATCTGCTTACTGCACATGACCACCTTAAGGACATTTACCGGTCATTATGAGGAATGACAGAATAGAATTTGGGGTGCTGAATGTATATTTGTGGTTTAAGTTTCAGGTTCAGAGCATTGAATCAAACTGGAACCCACCAGCTGTTATTGGGAATATAGATTTCCCACAATTCAGCAAACAGCAAGGTTTTAAAGGAAATGTAATCGAACGCTGGTAGGTTGTGGATAAATCCGAACCTATTCTCAAAGTAATTACCTTCACGTCCAAAACTTAACATTAAATTTTACCACAAAGACTAAGGGGTTTATCCACCAAGTGCTATTGTGGCAAACACCAGCTAAAATCCTCAGTACTGCGGTGCTGAGACACAAGTTGCTTCTCAAAACTATAATCTGAACAGCAAAAGGAGAAGCTTTACAGTAGAACTCCTCCATTTGGGGTTTACATTATAGTTTTAAGAAGCGCAGGCATTTCTTGGCACTGCAATGCTGGCAAACACCAGTGATTAGCAGATAATCCCCCAAATGCCAAGTGACCGTTTTCCTATGAAAAATACAAGGTTCGGCCAGATGGAAGGAGACAAATATATAGTATTTGGAGCAGGCCACGTGACTTGTTTAACCCCTCACTACAAAGTGATTTTCCAAAAAAATATGGTCAGAAACCAGTGTTTTTGTAAAATCATTTAATTATAATGTAAGAAATACGAGCTTATACCCATTGCATTTCTTACTGTAAATAACCTATTTTTAGCCAGTAGATGGCACCATCTACTGCCAAATTGAGTTAGATGAAAACAGACCAGCCGCTCAAACCTCCTATTTCTCCCTGCATCGGCTGCTGAAAGCACAATATTTCAGAGCTGTGAGCAACTGATTTTGCAGTTTTAGCTCTTGGGCATTATGCTCACAGGGCTAAAACTTTGGCGGCATCTTCTGCAGCCCAAAAGCAAATTAAATTAATTTGCAGCAAACAAATTTCATTTGCTTTTGGGCTGCAGATCAGCATACCGAGATATCTCTATCGGGGCAACGGATGGAGCCTTTTGAAGTATGAGAGATCTCCATCAGTAGTGAAGGGGTAAAATCCTAACTTCTCTTAGGATGTTCCAATATCGATGCGACCACTTGGTGGAAATCAGACACAGGATGAGTCAAAACATTCTGCAGGGATCTGGATGTATTAATGTAAATCTTTGTGGAGCCTGAACTTCCACTTTAACACCAGCTGAGGCCTGTTGTGGATAAATCATGTTCTTTCTATGAGTCATTTGGCATGTCAGATGAAAATACCATAAATCTTGCACAAGGAGCTTTGCTTGTTTGCTCTCCACAAACAGGAGTGGACTGAAGAGCCTACAAAACCTTATCAAGTTTCCTGGGTGAAGCATGTGACAGCAGGACTAAAACAACTGCTTGGCCTGGTATTTCCTACCCTTTAGGAACACTGAAACAAAAATATCCTGTACTTTTACCTTATTTCTTATGACTGGCATTTGCTATGTGTGCTTTTAACCCCAACCCGTACTGGGCAGCTATAGCTCTATATTGGGATTAATGACTGACGCCATCACCCATTTGCACGGCACCTGTATGGTGTAGGCAAACAGACCTTTAAGTAAATTTGGAATTTATACCCAATTTGGGCGTATTTGATGCCTATTTAAAAAAAAAAATGGATGTTCTTTGTTGTAAATAAAGTGCCCACTATATATAATAAAAAAAAAAAAGAAAATCAAAGCATCTCATCTGGACCCAGGTGATTGAAAATGCAGTAACGCTCAATGTACTCTTTGATGTAATACAAAAGGGATGCCGATTTCAAAGCAACCTGCATTGGGTTATAAGAATGGTACAGTTGTAAGAATAGAGGCGTAATGACTCACAGGGTCCTCGCCGTGATTAGATCAGGATGGAGGTTGTATAGTCTGTTAAAGAAAAAAAAAAAGTAACAGCTGTGCCGTGTTCGACTCCAAATTAATGGTAGACACGGGGAAAAACTGTTACAAAAAACTGTTACTTTTACACTCATCTGGGCACCTCTCGTTTCTGTTCAGGTATTGTGATTTTGTCTCGTTCCCCATTGGTTATTGCAGAAACTGTTGGCACTTTATAGATGATCATAATAAATCTGTTATCATTTATCATCTACTTACATAACCGATAAAAAAACTCAGCTGTTCCAGACACTTTGCAGACAGAGAAACAGACACAGCGGCCTTTTTTTTTACATATATAAAATCAAAGTAGCACTCTCACCATCATTTAATAGTTATTTAGCGTTAAGCCTCAATTTGACCAACATATTAAATAATAAGCATTTTGGCTCGACCAAGCCTTTATCAACATCTGGATCAACCATGGAAGAGAGCCAATGGACAATGCAGAAAAAGTGTGTATACAAATATATACACGCTTATATATACACAAACCCTTGTATAATTTTTTTTTTAAAAAAGCAGCTTGCTGTGTGTTTCTCTGCCCTTTGCAAAATGTAACTGGTGCTGCTAGGTTTATAAATGTTCTACAACTAGAAAATTGATAACACTGATCCGGCTGGGGCTCATGCGGGGTATAGGGAGCTTCTATCACTCTATCATGCCAGCTGCTGAGGATAATAGGATTTGTTGCCTATGGCAGCATGATGGACTACCCTCCTCCACTAAACCGGAGGTTGCGCCGCAAGTAGGAGTTGCCGTCCTCATTTTATAATCAGCCGTCCTGCCCGATCTCATTATGGAGTTTACAGATATAATTCATACCGAAACAATGGGACACGTGGAATTTGCAATAGGCATTTCTGCCTGTCTGCATAGAGTGGGGGTGGAACAGGTACTTTATATACACAAAGAATGGCAGAGCAAACACTCCAGCAGGATGCTAAGTGACCATTTTTTTTGTAGTCGTGCATCGAATGTTCCACGTAACACCGCAGCCTGCAAACAGCATAAACTTTCACCGAGAAAGTTTTCCATTCCTGACAATAACCATCTACATACAAGCAGGAGCAAAGAGGTTTTATCCTAATAAATAATTGACGCCATTGAAATCCTTTGTAAAGGGGGACATTTAAAATATTTGCGGGAAAGCACATTTTCCCTAGAGGTGTTACTTACGCTCAACAGTCACACCTCAAACCTACACTGTATCCTGTGTCAGGTTTTATACATTGGATGTCATGGGTAAACCACTATTCGTTCTCTTATATTGATGCAATTTAAAAGCTTAAAAGGAATTCATTTCCATTTTTTTGAGAGTGAATAAAATTACAATGCGCAAAACTAAACTTATGATTTTCTGAATAGAAGGAAAACCATTGTGACTGTTTCAGAGCCTTTCCCAGGGAGAATCCAAAATACTTTTGAAACGGGAGAATAATGTAAGCTTTGAAATACGGTTAAAAATAACCCATAGATCAGGGGTCAGCAGATGTTTCACAACAACATTCCCCATTAGACTCAGCCAACTGACTGAGTAGCTGAGCATCATGGAAGCTGTAGTTCCAAAACATCTGGAGGGCCAAGGTCACTGACCATGCCCCTATAGGAGGCAGAGACATGGGTGTACAAATGCACATTTAAGAACACAAATTTCATATATTTGCCAGTGTTTTCCCAAAGTTAGTCGAACTACAGCTTCCCAGAGCCGAGGTTAATGACACTTCCAATTACACCTGCCAAAAGGGTTCCCTGACCCTCTTAGTGTCAAGCAGGGGTAACAAACATGCAGCATGTTGGCTATAGACAAAATAGTTTTGGCACTCAGTGGTTAACCCTGATGTGATGTGTCATCCTGGCACAAAAAAAAACAAATCGACTTGGAACCAAATCACCGTCAAGAAGGTCTGCAGAGATTTTCTCCAGTTTCAGGAGATCAAGGTGTCACCTTCCCCCCATGTGAAAAGCTACAGGGAACAAGATGAAATTATACTGTCAAAAATGTTACAGTGTGTCACATCTCGATGTATCAATTGCAAAACATTACAAGAGCAGGACACTTAAACAAAACCTCATGAGGCTGGAAGGGGGGCCACATGCTCTTCAATACATGGTGTGAAGAACCTCCTAATCACACGTGAGACAGTGGCACTTGCTTATGGTATAAAGCAGAGCTCGGTAATCCAGCCCTTCCAGTCAGTGCGGTGGTAGCTTGTCGGTAAGACGAGGCATTAATTGGTTTGCTGGTTCTACAGCATCTACCTGTGAATTGTCTCCAGGATTCTAGAGTCTTTCCAGACCAGATCCAAACACCTGAGGTTATCCCAACCACAAGGCACATAAAGTACTTGAGCATGAAGACTGCATATTCAGGCCTGGTCCGCTTTTTGTCTCCAGGGCAAGTGCAGTTGTGGGACTTTTCCCAGTGTTCTCTATAGTGCTGCTCGTAGATGTAGCAGGCAACAACTATGGTCGCAGGCACAGTGTAAAGGACAGTAAAGATACCGATACGGATCATCAGTTTTTCCAGTTTGTCTGTTTTTGTTCCCCCTTTTTTGATAACGTTTCTTATTCTAAAAAGGGAGACATAACCTGCCAGAAGAAACATGGTCCCTGTGAAAAGATATACAACCAATGGAGCCAACACAAAGCCACGAAGATTGTCCAGGTTTTGGTTGCCTACATAGCAGATACCAGCCACGGGGTCTCCATCCACAGAGCTTAACGCCAGAACCGCTATGGATTTGACACTTGGTATCAGCCAAGCTGCCATGTGGAAATACTGAGAGTAACTGGCAATGGCTTCATTGCCCCACTTCATACCAGCAGCCAAGAACCACGTGAAGGATAAAATCACCCACCAGATCGAGCTGGCCATGCCGAAGAAATAGATCAGTAGAAACACAACAGTACATAGAGCGGGACCTGTGGTTTCATAATGGATGTGGTCCTTATTACAGGCTACATTCTCATGTCCCACTATAAGTCGTATGATATACCCTATGGAAACGAAGAGGTAGCAAGCCGATAAAAAGATTATAGGACGCTCTGGATACTTAAATCTCTCCATGTCGATCAGGAACGTAGCTACGGTAGTGAATGTTGAAATGAAGCACAGAATTGACCACAGCCCTATCCAGAAGGTGGAAAACGTCTTCTCGTCTGGAGTAAAATAGGGCTGGAAGCACGGGATGGCACAGTTGGGGACCTGGCCAGTCCTGATTCTGTTGTAGAGCGGATGTGATTCTTTTGTTATGGAGATGAAAGGGTCTCTGCATTTGCAAATGCCATCACAATCCTTGTTTCCTGGTCGGTGACCATGCAGAGTCAAGTGTTTTGAACCCTTAGAAGGGAAGGTGGGCTTGGGAAATATAGGCTGAAGTGTGGTGGTCTCCGTCCTGTTGTAATCCATGCAAAGGTTGTCTGGGTCGCCGTACACAGGCAATTTGTCGCAGTTCATCCTCTCTGGCCAAGCAAAGCCATACTGTCTCATGAGAGGAGAGCAACCCGCCTTGGCCCCCTCGCAGACAGACCTGCAAGGTGGCAAGGGCTTCTCATAGTCTTTCATGCAAATGGGTGTATACATGCTGCAGAGAAAGAACTTCAGGTCGGGTGAACACTGGATTTCAACCAGAGGCCAGAACTGATGCACTTCCAAGCCAGCTTCGTCTTGAGTGTCATGGTTGAATTGGTTGGGCATGTAAGTTAAATTATACTCTATGCCCTTGCACATGGGCACAGTTATCTCTTGGCACACCATGGCTTTGGATGCTGCAGTAACAGGTGGGGGATACAGTGCGAGCAGGACCACCAGGCTCAACAAGAAGATCCGCAACCTCAACCCGGCCATGTTTCATTGATCTGCAGCGTGTATCTTTTCCTCCTTCACAGAAAAGCGTAACTCCAGGGAAATGTCTTAACGAGGCACGGCAAACATGTTCTCTCCTTTCCCAGCCATCTTTAATAGCATTAAGTGTCAACCAACCCTCGTGGCTTCAGAAGACCTTAAAAAAAGAAAAAAAAGGAAATATAAGTATAAGCCATTTACACGTGCTTCACATCTAAACGATAAAAGCATGACTAGAACCAAATGACTGGTTTGAAACAAAAAGTCCATGTATGACAATATAAAGTACACCATAAGGTCCTATTCTTATGCCATAATTACTTTTTTTATACTCCTAAAATTGCATACTGGAAAATTCTCAAATTCCTATTTAAAATCGCAACAATTCCTGGAGAAGAAAAAAGAAGGATTATATTGCAAAGGGTGCAGTATATTTCCATTAAATCCAGAAAACAACCACTGGCACAAACATTCTGTTAGTTTGCAAGAAAGCCAAATTTGCCCAAATTACGTAGTAATTTTCCCAAACTAGCAAGACAGATTTTTTCTCAGTGTGTAATTTCTGTTACGGATTGAATTAAAAGAGTAAAAGAACGAATAGACATTGCCTGGCGATTATCTAAAAACTGAGAAAACTTCCGAAATTCAGACATTTCTCTGAAAGAATCATCCTGTGGGTACAGAGCATTATTTACAAACACTAAAGCGTGCCTTAATCATACTAACAGGTCTCATTCTGTCCTTTAATTCTGCCATGTGATATATGTAAATAGATACGACCCTCTGTGTCCAGAAAGATTTGCGGTGGACGGGGATTTTATATATTTTAGATTATGAGCTGTTGTGCCCCATCCAAAAAAACATTGGATTGTACAGATTTAGCAGGTGGAACAAAGTATAAAATCTTACAGTTTTTGACATTTAGATTATTAAAGACCTTTCCATGTGACATCCCGGTGTGTGAAACCGACCAAATAGACAAAGTTCATGGAAAGTAGGAATTTGTGGGTGGGATTTTAGGGCTACATCACCGTCAACCTAGTTTATAGAAATAAAACTTGTAAAACCAGGAAACAAATCTGCCCCCCCCCCATACTGTATCTCTCTGCATTCTATAGCATGGCACACCCGGCATCTGTATTATATAGCATGGCACACCCGGCATCTGTATTATATAGCATGGCACACCCGGCATCTGTATTATATAGCATGGCACACCCGGCATCTGTATTATATAGCATGGCACACCCGGCATCTGTATTATATAGCATGGCACACCCGGCATCTGTATTATATAGCATGGCACACCCGGCATCTGTATTATATAGCATGGCACACCCGGCATCTGTATTATATAGCATGGCACACCCGGCATCTGTATTATATAGCATGGCACACCCGGCATCTGTATTATATAGCATGGCACACGGTTCTACAGCATGGCACACGGTTCTACAGCATGGCACACAATTCTTTGTCCCCCTAATATTAAATTGAAAGTAAAGTAGTTTACACTCCCAGGTTTCTCTGCATTAAAAAGCACCAAACACATTACAGGCGGATAACGTTAATACATGTACATAATGTATATATCCGGTGCCCCCGTGTTACTGAGGGAGAAGCAACAAGGTGTGTATGGAAAGAAAACTTTGTACTGTGCACAGTGTGTGTGTGTAAGAGTGTGTGTGTGTGTGTGTGTGTGTAAGAGAGTGTGTGTGTGTGTAAGAGAGGGTGTGTAAGAGAGTGTGTGTGTGTGTGTGTGTGTGTAAGTGTGTGTGTAAGAGTGTGTGTAAGAGAGTGTGTGTGTGTAAGTGTGTGTGTAAGAGAGTGTGTGTGTGTAAGTGTGTGTGTAAGAGAGTGTGTAAGAGTGTGTGTGTAAGAGTGTGTGTGTGTGTGTGTGTGTGTGTAAGAGAGTGTGTGTGTGTGTGTAAGAGAGTGTGTGTGTGTGTGTAAGAGAGTGTGTGTGTGTAAGAGAGTGTGTGTGTGTAAGAGAGTGTGTGTGTGTGTAAGAGAGTGTGTGTGTGTGTGTGTGTGTGTAAGAGTGTGTGTGTGTGTGTGTGTGTAGAGAGTGTGTGTGTGTGTGTGTAAGAGTGTGTGTGTGTGTGTGTGTGTGTGTGTGTGTGTGTAAGAGAGTGTGTGTGTGTAAGAGTGTGAGTGTGTAAGAGTGTGTGTGTAAGAGTGTGTGTATGTGTGACAATAAAACCAACCCTGCAAAACAGAATACCCGGGCTGGGGCTGTAGTCACAGGGCGGGCAGTGCCAGGCTTTGCTCACAGTATGAGGGCAGCTGTTTTCCATGCACTGGGGGCGCACACACACGGGGCAGGCTGGGGGCACGCACACTGGGGGGGCACGCACACGGGGCAGTCTGGGGGGCGCACACACGGGGCAGGCTGGTGGCACACACACTGGGGGGGCACACACACTGGGGGCACACACACTGGGGGGCACACACACGGGGCAGGCTGGTGGCACACACACTGGGGGGCACACACACTGGGGGGGCACACACACTGGGGGGGCACACACACTGGAGGCAGGCTGGTGGCACACACACTGGGGGGGCACACACACTGGAGGCAGGCTGGTGGCACACACACTGGGGGCACACACGTGCAATTTCACTCTCACGCATCACAGTCTCCTGTGAAGTTCAGGGAAGTCGCTGCGGTTCCCCGGTGTCCGGTACCTTCATGCGGGGCTCTGAGTCCATGTGCCGCGGTGAGAGCCCCGGGGGCCGGAGGGCGCGGAGTGACACACATGTTCTTCGGTCACCGCTCTCCTCGCGCACGGTGATACTGTACCCCGCGCGCCTCACTGCTACCTGTGCTGACAGCGCGCTGCCCACAATCCCTCCTATTTGTCAATGTAGTCCGGCCCCCACAGACAGAGGGAGCCAATCACTGCCATCTATCCGCCTACTGCCACTTAAGCACGCCCCCTGCCACTGCTGAGCGCTCTGAGTCCACCGTGTCCATGGGACAAACTGGGTGGCAGAGGGGGCGGAGCCACTAAGGCGCACGGCTGCTGAGGGCTCTACACGAGCCAATCACTGGCCTGCTAGATCATGTGTCAGTCAATGTCTTTCTAGGTTTCTCTGTATCTGTTTGTCAGAGTGTCTTTCTGTATTCACCTGTCAGAGTGTCTTTCTGTATTCACCTGTCAGTGTGTCTTTCTGTATTCACCTGTCAGAGTGTCTTTCTGTATTCACCTGTCAGTGTGTCTTTCTGTATTCACCTGTCAGTGTGTCTTTCTGTATTCACCTGTCAGTGTGTCTTTCTGTATTCACCTGTCAGAGTGTCTTTCTGTATTCACCTGTCAGAGTGTCTTTCTGTATTCACCTGTCAGTGTGTCTTTCTGTATTCACCTGTCAGTGTGTCTTTATAATAAACTCTCAGTCCCCTTATCTGACCCTGGTGTTGGCGCTGCATTAGGGGGCGCACACTGCACCCAAACGAAAAATGTTTAGAAAATTTGCACAAAATAGAAAACACGCTTTTCTTTAGCGATAACAAATCTGTAATCAGAGATGCCGTCCGTTTCAAGTTATGCATCACGAACCATATAATGAAAAATGATAACTTTAGCCAACATTAAGGAGTGCTCGGGCAGACCAGGCACACCCACAGTCCTGCATAAATAATAGTGGGACCTCACCACGATCACCCCCTTCCTTAACCAACCACTCAAAACTAAAATGTAATCTTCAGCCGCACGCAGGCACGTGCACACGCGGGTTGTAGGGACTCATAATAATCCTAATAAAACAGGGCTAAATTACACTAATCGTGCTGAAAAGGGGGCGCAAAGGAGAAAAACCTGCGCCTGCAGGTTTCTCTTTCCCACCCCGTTTTAGCACCATGTTACAATGCAGGTGCTTAAAAAGCTGCCTGCATTGTTACTGGGCGCTAAACGCCGCCGCGAGCATCCACTCGATGGAGTCTATAGCAGTCAGCGCCGGTCCGAAGGAACGAATCGGCAGTATCGACTGAAATATCGGAGCATCCGAAATACCATTCGTTTAAGTCAAAACGAATAGACACTTTGAAATGAAGAGAACCGGCAATCCGAAAAGACCGAAAATTTTCGATATCACAAAATAAAAGTCGATACGAAACAACAAGCCGAAATGAAACGAGCCGAAACTAAAATCGGCTGAAACGATCGCAAACGAAAATTTAAAAAAACCGAACGAGCCAAAACGAAAAAAAAAATGCGTGCATATCCCTTGTGTTTGGTACCTTGCTCTTTTCAGTGTGAGGTTACTGTACTTTGCGTTCCCTATTAACATGGGGAGCGCAAAGTGTTAACCCTTTCACTGTGGTGGACGCGCAGGCAGCGTTCCGTGCGGAGGACCGGCTGAGCGCGTCCTCCCTTTGGGGCCAGCGATCGGCCGGTTTCCGGCCGATCACTGTGCCCCCCGGTGCAGGCTGACATCCTCGATGTCAGCCCAGCACCCGGAACTGCCGACGGCCGAATTAGATGTCATCGCGGCGGCGCGATGACATCTAATTCAGGCGCCCCCCCCCGCGTGTGTGCGGAGGAGGCGCGTGAAAGGGAGGGGGGGAGGTCCTTCGGACCTCTCTCCCTCCCAATCGCTGGGGTGCAGGGGGTTAATCCAGGCACCATTTGGAAGGGCACAGCCTGCCCTTCCTAACGGTGCCTGGAATTAACCCCATGGGGGCCGGATCACGAATCAGCGCCGAAAAGCGCCGGTTCGTGATCCTTTCCCGGAGCTGTCCGACATCTTGGATGTTGGCCAAGCCTCCGGGAACTCCCCCTGAGGACTGGCGTCATCGTGCATAGCACGATGACGCCAGTCCTGGAGTTAACCCCTAACTGCCACCAATGGTGGAGATAGGGGGTTCCAATGAACCTCCTATCTCCCGATCCGTGGCAGCTAGGGGTTAATATTTGGTGTACTGTTGGATCGGCCAGAGCATGGCCGTTCCAACGATACCAAACATGACTGTGAAAAAAGTTTTAAAAAAAATAAACAAATATTTAAAAAATAAAAAATAAATAAATAAATAAACAAGTTTTTTTTCGTTTTTTTGGTTCGTTAATGCAGCAATATTGTTCCCATTTCAATTATAATGTGAACAATGATGCTGCACTAACGATTTTTGTATCAGGTGCGTTTGTTAAAAATAGCGTAATTTTCCCCCAAAAAAATGTAACGAGACCCCATTTCTAATTTTTTTAACAAGTGCACCCCATACAAAATATATCCGCAAACCATCGCATGTTAGAATGTGAAAAAAAAACACTTTACACGTTGTAAATTATTGAAAATTCATATTTTATTGCATTTTTTGTTATAATATACAGACATGACATAACGTATACATATAATAATGACATATTATGACTCTGCCGAGTCTGATGGAAAGAACGATATATAATATGTCTGGGTCATATAATAAAATAAGCCTTAAAAACACGTTTAAACATGATGAGCGAAACAGGTAAAAATGAGCTCAGCACAGAGGCGTGAAACGCCTCAGCAGCGAAAGGGTTAATCAGTGTTAGGATTACAAAAGTCCTAACGCTGATTAACGTCCGGCTGCGGTTAGCAAAAAGTTAACCACATCCAGGATTTGGTGCTAACGGATTCCACTGGTGCATTATTATACTGTAGAGGTGCTGCCCGGCAGTGTGCAGAATCATATGCTGCATTATTATACTGTAGAGATGCTGCCCGACAGTGTGCGAATTCATATGCTGCATTATTATACTGTAGAGGTGCTGCCCGGCAGTGTGCGGAATCATATGCTGCATTATTATACTGAAGAGGTGCTGCCCGGCAGTGTGCGGAATCATATGCTGCATTATTATACTGTAGAGGTGCTGCCCGGCAGTGTGCGGAATCATATGCTGCATTATTTTACTGTAGAGGTGCTGCCCGGCAGTGTGCAGAATCATATGCTGCATTATTATACTGTAGAGGTGCTGCCCGACAGTGTGCGAATTCATATGCTGCATTAATTATACTGTAGAGGTGCTGCCCGGCCGTGTGTGGAATCATATGCTGCATTATTATACTGTAGAGGTGCTGCCCGGCAGTGTGCAGAATCATATGCTGCATTATTATACTGTAGAGGTGCTGCCCGGCAGTGTGCGGAATCATATGCTGCATTATTATACTGTAGAGGTGCTACCCGGCAGTGTGCAGAATCATATGCTGCATTATTATACTGTAGAGGTGCTGCCCGGCAGTGTGCGGAATCATATGCTGCATTATTATACTGTAGAGGTGCTGCCCGGCAGTGTGCGGAATCATATGCTGCATTATTATACTGTAGAGGTGCTGCCCGGCAGTGTGCGGAATCATATGCTGCATTATTATACTGTAGAGGTGCTGCCCGGCAGTGTGCGGAATCACATGCTGCATTATTATACTGTAGAGGTGCTGCCCGGCAGTGTGCGGAATCATATGCTGCATTATTATACTGTAGAGGTGCTGCCCGGCAGTGTGCGGATTCATATGCTGCATTATTATACTGTAGAGGTGCTGCCGCAGTGTGCGGAATCATATGCTGCATTATTTTACTGTAGAGGTGCTGCCCGGCAGTGTGCGGAATCATATGCTGCATTATTATACTGTAGAGGTGCTGCCCGGCAGTGTGCAGAATCATATGCTGCATTATTATACTGTAGAGGTGCTGCCCGGCAGTGTGCAGAATCATATGCTGCATTATTATACTGTAGAGGTGCTGCCCGGCAGTGTGCAGAATCATATGCTGCATTATTATACTGTAGAGGTGCTGCCCGGCAGTGTGCGGAATCATATGCTGCATTATTTTACTGTAGAGGTGCTGCCCGGCAGTGTGCGGAATCATATGCTGCATTATTATACTGTAGAGGTGCTGCCCGGCAGTGTGCAGAATCATATGCTGCATTATAATACTGTAGAGGTGCTGCCCGGCAGTGTGCGGAATCATATGCTGCATTATTATACTGTAGAGGTTCTGCCCGGCAGTGTGCGGAATCATATGCTGCATTATTATACTGCAGAGTTGCTGCCCGGCAGTGTGCAGAATCATATGCTGCATTATTTTACTGTAGAGGTGCTGCCCGGCAGTGTGCAGAATCATACGCTGCATTATTATACTGTAGAGGTGCTGCCCGTCAGTGTGCGGAATCATATGCTGCATTATTATACTGCAGAGTTGCTGCCCGGCAGTGTGCAGAATC
This sequence comes from Leptobrachium leishanense, assembly GCA_009667805.1. Taxonomy (NCBI): domain Eukaryota; kingdom Metazoa; phylum Chordata; class Amphibia; order Anura; family Megophryidae; genus Leptobrachium; species Leptobrachium leishanense. The sequence goes on along the minus strand of CM019069.1, from coordinate 81,659,054 downwards.
ATATGCTGCATTATTTTACTGTAGAGGTGCTGCCCGGCAGTGTGCAGAATCATATGCTGCATTATTATACTGCAGAGTTGCTGCCCGGCAGTGTGCGGAATCATATGCTGCATTATTATACTGTAGAGGTGCTGCCCGGCAGTGTGCAGAATCATATGCTGCATTATTATACTGTAGAGGTGCTGCCCGGCAGTGTGAGGATTCATATGCTGCATTATTTTACTGTAGAGGTGCTGCCCGGCAGTGTGCGGATTCATATGCTGCATTATTATACTGTAGAGGTGCTGCCCGGCAGTGTGCAGAATCATATGCTGCATTATTATACTGTAGAGGGGCTGCCCGGCAGTGTGCAGAATCATATGCTGCTTATTATTATACTGCAGAGTTGCTGCCCGGCAGTGTGCGATTCATATGCTGCATTAATTATACTGTAGAGGTGCTGCCCGGCCGTGTGTGAATCATATGCTGCATTATTATACTGTAGAGGTGCTGCCCGGCAGTGTGCAGAATCATATGCTGCATTATTATACTGTAGAGGTGCTGCCCGGCAGTGTGAGGATTCATATGCTGCATTATTTTACTGTAGAGGTGCTGCCCGGCAGTGTGCAGAATCATATGCTGCATTATTATACTGTAGAGGTGCTGCCCGGCAGGTGCAGTGTGAGGATTCATATGCTGCATTATTTTACTGTAGAGGTGCTGGCCCGGCAGTGTGCGGAATCATATGCTGCATCATATTATACTTAGTATAGCTGTAGAGTGCTGCCCGGCAGTGTGCGGAATCAATATTGCTGCATTATTATACTGCAGGTTGCTGCCGGCAGTGTGCAGAATCATATGCTGCATTATTTTACTGTAGAGGTGCTGCCCGGCAGTGTGCAGAATCATATGCTGCATTATTATACTGTAGAGGTGCTGCCCGGCAGTGTGAGGATTCATATGCTGCATTATTTTACTAGTAGAGGTGCTGTGCCCGGCAGTGTGCGGAATCATATGCTGCATTATTATACTGTAGAGGTGCTGCCCGGCAGTGTGCGGAATCATATGCTGCATTATTATACTGCAGAGTTGCTGCCGGCAGTGTGCAGAATCATATGCTGCATTATTTTACTGTAGAGGTGCTGCCGGCAGTGTGCAGAATCATATGCTGCATTATTATACTGTAGAGGTGCTGCCCGCAGTGTGAGGATTCATATGCTGCATTATTTTACTGTAGAGGTGCTGCCCGGCAGTGTGCAGAATCATATGCTGCATTATTATACTGTAGAGGTGCTGCCCGGCAGTGTGCAGAATCATATGCTGCATTATTATACTGTAGAGGTGCTGCCCGGCAGTGTGCGGAATCATATGCTGCATTATTATACTGCAGAGTTGCTGCCCGGCAGTGTGCAGAATCATATACTGCATTATTATACTGTAGAGGTGCTGCCTAAAGGGGGGGACAAAAAGAGAAGAATGATCGTGCAGAAAATCTCAATAAGATATGGCAGATATGTTAATCACAGGGATGCGGAACACTCACATTTGTAAGAGCCCAAAAAATCCCTGGACGAATCCGAAGCACCGAATCGGCCCATTTTGTGAAAAAAAAAAGAATCGGTACGAAACGAAATGCACATTCCTACCAAACACTAATGGGTTACTTAACCCGTTAGAGTTTGGATTGTAATATGCTGTGGCTACCAGGGCTAATGTTAATGCTCACGCATGTGAGTGCTAACGTTAGCACCAAGTATGTAATGTAGCCCTGAGTATTTAGTGACGCACATGGAACCCTATCAGGGTTATTCAGAGAGCGTGAAAAGCAGGAGAATGACTGGAGAATGGCTGGAGAATGATTGGAGAATGAAAAATTCTAGGTCAAAATAGCCAAACCAGAAAAATTCTCCCTTTCATTTCACTTTCCAAATCGGCTAATTTGACCTAGAATTTTCATTCTCCAGTCATTCTCCTGCTTTTCACGCTCTCTGAATAACCATGTATGTTTAAAAACCTAAATAAAAGCTTTTCAGTGTTTTCTTATGAATAAGATCCTTGGTCCCTCTGCAAAAATAGTTCTGGTGTGCCCATTTGTTTAAACGGGTTATGTGCCCATAGAACATTACTACGAATATTCCAATTTAAACGCATCCATTTATAAATACAATCCCAATGTGTGAAAGAACTGAGGTCACAGAGCAAAGATACATCAAGAAAACTAATTAGAGTAAGCAAAATAACGTATAAAAAGGAAGCCTCTGAACCGCTCTTCTCTTGTGATGTACATGTCGTCATCATTATATGTTGTACACAGGAGAGCACTCTTTTCCTCAGGATGGGCAAAATTCCCAATCTTACTCCTGTTCGAATTTGGAACCAAACAGCATCTCGAAATAAAAACCACAAAGCATGACACTGGATACTCCATAGGAAATACGGTCACAAAAATCCACACTCACATGTTAAAGAGCCTGAAACCAGGTAAGCTCTGGCTCAGTTAAAGGGATATGCAGGTCTTAAAAAAAAAATATTTGACATTTAAACATTATTATACCTATAGACAAACTAAAATGTGTAATTTTTTTTTATTTTCTTGCTTTAAACGCTGTCATTTCATCTTCTCTGGCCACGCCCCACAGCTAGGGGTGTTTATTCAGCTCCCACTTCCTGAATATTCCCCGCCTCCTCCCCGCCCTGAACTCCACCCATCAAAGCTTCACATGAATTAGCACAAGCTGTGTATGTGAAATCCTGTGCGCACTCAGGACCTCAGACCAGGGAAACTGAATATTAGCATCTCCGCATCTGTGAAAGCAAAGCACACTCACACACTCACCCGCTGCCTCGCTCCCACACACTCACCCGCTGACACGCTCCCACACACTCACCCGCTGCCTCGCTCCCACACACTCACCCGCTGACACGCTCCCACACACTCACCCGCTGACACGCTCACTTGTGCGCCTTCATGGTTTACATACTCACTGTCTCACTCAAACTCCCTCACACAGTCACTCACTCTCACACTCTTTCTTGTGCCGTCTGCCTTGTGTGCACACTCTCTCTCACTACACCTTTTCTTGCGCTTTCTCTGCTCTGCTTCTTTTGCAGTGTTTCTTTGTTTGTTTTTTGCTGTCCTTCTGCTGTCTCAATTTCTCCTTGTGTGTAGTGATTTCTTTGCTTTCCTGTCTCTGCCGTAGCTGAGGGTAAAAGAGTTATAGATTGGAATGGCACTCAGCCCTGCCCTCCCCTCAGCTAACAGTGGAGGAGGGAGGAGGAGCAACTCAGTCGCACATGCTCAGTGAGTTTTTATCTATACCTAGGTATACACACGGATTGGTTAGTTTAAAGTAGCTCCTGAGGTGGGTGTGGAAAACGCCAAGAAAGAAAAGCCGGTAAATATGATAAAATATATTTGCTTGCTTTTTATGCCTGCTGAACGACACTACTGACTCGGTCAAAAGGCATTGCACATTTTTAAAAGCACACTAGCAAAGCATGTATGTCCCTTTAATAAGTATATATCCTCAGTTCTCAATAAGCAGAATATGGTAATGTAACCCCAGCAGAGGCAGATCCTGCAAATACAATCTGGTTCACATCTGAGAGAACATAACAAAAGTTGTGGCATAACCTTCCAGAAAGTATATAGTCATCAGCAGCCAGAGATAACTGAAAAGAATGGCCTCCTCGTTCCTACAATCAAACCAAACCTGCAACGACTGAAAACTATAATACTCTGAATATTTATTGCAACAAAATATATGTAGAAGCCCAGCATGAGATTCCACTGGTAATCCAAGGACTTGAAAACAAGGGAAATTTCAGTGTATTCATTCCTGGTAAAAAATTTCGTAAATAAATAATACTGCGATGGAAATCCAGGCCTATATCATAGATAGGGGTATTGGGGACTACACTTCTGGGAAATGAGGTGGCACAAGAAGGAACGGCTCTCACCCATCCTTGCTACACACACCTTCCCGGCCCGCTACTGGACTACGTGGGGTTTCCAATGCTGGACGTTACTGAACACATTACGTGACGGAATTGCTCTCCTGCTTTTCCCTGTTTAGTGGTGTGATAAGGGATTTCCTTATATGTTTTTTACTGCATGTTTCCGTTATTAGCCATGTTCCTTGTTTATTGGTGTGCCTTCCTCGCACTCACTCGGTCCAATGCTATCGGAGGGGACCGCAAACTAATGTAAATAGGTTTATTGTACACTTGTCTTGCTCATCTGGGTTCTTTTTTTACCTAACGGTTTGGAGCAAAGTAACCCTCACGGGGACCTTTTTGGATTGGCGTCCCTGCAATTCTCCTCGGAGGACTCGTACTACCACTCGGTCAGAGTGCCGTGGTGTTACCTCCCTGGACGGACGCCTGTACCCCTTTGATTTTGATTTTTTTTTCTCTTTCTCTCTTTCCCTCCTCCTTCTTCTTACTTCTCTCTTCTTATTTCTTTTTTCTTTTTCCTTCTCTCTTTTGCTTTCCTCTTCTTTTCACATCTTCCCCTCCTACTCTGATTCCCCCAACTCTCATAGGGGTTGACTGCACCTCTTGGACTCTCACCTCCCTCTCAGTCTTTTGCCTTATCTCTCCAGACTTGCCTGTCGTTCAGGGATACCTCTAGTTCAACTCTCACCACTTCTACCTGCTCTTTTTCTTTTTTGCTTCTCCCGTGAGACTCTCGGGATGGCGGGGGGAGAGGACCGCTCCTCAGCGTTTACACCGGGCGAAATGAAGGTTGTTTCTTTTAATGTGAGGGGATTAAATATCCCCGAAAAACATTGCGGTCTCCTCAGAGATTTAAAAGCAGCGCGATGCTCAGTGGCGTTGCTCCAAAAACTCACTTTTGCACGAAGGGACACCCTGTCCTTCGAGATTCACAATACCCGTTTGCGTACCATGACACAACCCCGGAGGGGAAGGTGAAAGGGGCCACCATCTTACTCTCAAAGAATTTACCTTTTGTTTGTCAGGAGGCTCTCTATATGGGGGATGGTAGAGGAGTCTTTTTGAAAGGCACCATAGCGGGTGCGAAATATACTTTTGCCTTGATATACCTCCCTAACACGAAACAGCATCACAGTACACTTCAATAAGATCGTTACCAAACTTTCTCCCTTTATGGAAGGTACTTTGATCCTCGGTGGAGACTTTAACGTTGCACTATTCCCGCCGGAAGACTCGTCGGTCAGTGTGACTAGAACCCCATTACACATTTTGAGGTCAATCCGCCATAAACTGCAAGATCTACAGTTGGTAGATGGCTGGCACCTACTGCACCCGACGACGAGGGACTACACCTTTTTCTCGGAGGTACACTCCTCTTATTCCCGCCTGGATTATATCTTCGCCTCTCACTTCTCACTTGATAACGTGCTCTCCTCTTCTATTATGAGTCGTACGTGGTCAGATCACACGCCGGTCTCTCTTACTCTTCGCTTGGCTCACTTTTGCCCTAGTAACTTCCACTGGCGACTAAATGTTTCCCTATTACAAGACAAGATGGTTAGTGACACGGTAAGAGAAAACCTCCGTAATTACTTCACGGAAAATGAAGTGGATGTCTCGGCACACACGTTATGGGAAGCCCATAAAGCTACCATCTGAGGGACTTTAATTGGCCTTGCGTCAGCGAAAAAAACAGAACGCCTAGCAGAAACCAAAAGCTTACTGGAGGACATTCGAAAGCTGGAACAAGATCATATGAGAAATAAAGACACGCAAACCTATTGTCTACTGCTCCAGAAACGATCACTTCTAGAGGAACTATCCCAACTTCAGATCCATAGGGCGATACTTCAAACAAAATGCTTTTTTGCGTACCACGATCATATGCCAGGGCGCCTTTTTCACACGCATGCTGCGAAAGCAGCGAGCTCACAATTATATCCCGGTGATCAGTACAGAGGGGGACATTCCGTCAAAGATGCCGGATGCGATTGTTGCTGCAGTCCGAGATTATTATACAACACTATATTCCAGTGCTCCAATATGATCACCAGAATTTAATCATAAAATTTCGGAATACCTATCCACTAGAATACATAGACGATTGACAGGGGCAGAACGAGACTCCCTGAATGATCCGATTACAGTGTGCGAGCTACAAACTGCACTGAAACGCCCAAAAAATGGTAAGGTCCCGGGCCCGGATGGGTTACCCTCCGAGTATTACAAAAGGTTTTCTCAAACCCTCTTACCGCACTTAGTGGCCTCAATCAATGCGTTAAGGGATGGTTTTCACTAGGGATGGGCCGAACACGTCCGAGTTCGGGTTCGTATTCGAACCCGAACTTTCCAAATGTTCGGATCCGAACCCGAACTCGAACTCCATACACGTCAATGGGGCTGAAAATTCAGTTTTTAGAGTGCCCTCCAAGAGGGCATATATGCTAGATATTTGCCATAAAAGGTGTATGGGGGTCCGGGTAGTGCCCTGGGGGACATGAAACAAGGACAAAAAGTTAAAAGAAAACATTTTTAAAGGGACAGTGAGTTTTCCATGAAATAAGGGTTAAAAATAAAAACGAAAAATTCCTTCAAATATCGTGCCTAGGAGGTCCCCATAACCTGCCCGTGAAGTGGCGGATTTCTAGGATGTATAGAAACACTTAAAAACAAAAAAATGACGTTTCAAATGACGGTAAATGTTTTTCCTTTAATCTATCCGTATGAAAAGAGGAGACATTTTCGGACACATAGAAAAGGTTTAGTGATTTTTTGGCTAAATTATTGTGAAACTTATACAGGCTTTGGATGAAAGTAACAATAGGTAATTTAAAATTGGTCCTTTAGTGTCGGCAACAGTGCCATCACACCGTAACCCCTCTGAGGATATGAATCTGATACAGGCGTCATTGGCAGTGCACCCAAATATTGTGCTTTTGGTGCCAGGCCAGCAAGACTGCCAGGCCTGCATGTACTATCATACAGTAACCCCTCTGTGGTATTGTGGAAGAATGCAGGGGTGGACCATGTGGTCCTATATTAAAAAGATATGATTCTGGTCAAGGCGTCAGTGCACCCAGATATTCTGCCTTTGGTGCAAGACTGCCAGGCCAGCAAGTATCATCATACAGTAACCCCTCTGTAGTATTGTGGAAGAATGCAGGGGTGAACCTTGCGGTCCTATATTAAAAAGATATGATTCTGGTCAAGACGTCAGTGCACCCAGATATTCTGCCTTTGGTGCAAGACTGCCAGGCCAGCAAGTATCATCATACAGTAACCCCTCTGTGGTATTGTGGAAGAATGCAGGGGTGGACCATGTGGTCCTATATTGAAAAGATATGAATCTGGTCAAGGCGTCAGTGCACCCAGATATTCTGCCTTTGGTGCAAGACTGCCAGGTCAGCAAGTATCATCATACAGTAACCCCTCTGTGGTATTGTGGAAGAATGCAGGGGTGAACCTTGCGGTCCTATATTAAAAAGATATGATTCGGGGGCGTGGCTGAGCGCTGCAGAGAGTGGACGCGCATCGGTTAAGCTCCAGCGGACTTCTCTGATTTTACGGATTTCTCTTTATTATATAACTACTGATGACCTTCTCTCTGCCTGGTAAATGCCCTGGCACTGCCTGGCTTACTTCGCTGTGCCATTGAGAAAATCTACTGGCCGGAGTCCTGGTTGATGATCTCGGCCCCTGGATAGTGTGGAGGCGGCAGCCATTTTTATACCTCGTGTAACTTCCCTCTTGGAGTTCCTTGCCTTCCCTCGGACATGGGTAAGACGAAAAAGCGGGCTGGGGTGGCAGATGCTCCCCGTCTCCCGGATATCTGAGTCTCCTTAAGCGGCTTGAGATCTACTGGTACCGCACCACGCTCCCCGTCGGCGACCGAGGCCTCCACTGACCGGGAGCCAGCTACGATTCTCCCACCTACCCGATCTACCTCGCCATCGGACCCAGATGACCTACCAGCAACCAGGAGAGACATCCGTGCCCTCCTGGAGGACGCTCGCTCTTTCTGGAGTCAAGAATTGTCTGTCGTGCGTTCGGACCTCTCGGTTCTCCAATCGGGAATTGAGGACCTGGACACTGCTACCCGTGAACTGGGGGATGTACAGGCCGCAACGTCCTCCTGCGTGGCGGTGTTGCAGGCCCAGGTCACCAGCCTTCAATCATCAGTCCTGACTTTGGAGTCCCGGCACCGCCGCTAGAACCTTAAGATCCGAGGCATCCCGGATTCCCTCCCTGATCACGACCTCCTGGCGTTTGTAAACCGGTTTGTGGTGACTGCCCTGTCTTTGCCTGGTGGAGTCCCAGCCCCGGTTATTTCGGCGACCAGGATTAGGAGGCCCGCTGCGGCCCCCGACACGGCCTCTCGGTACGTGATCGTGGTTGCCAGAGATGTCCGTGTCCGTGATCAACTGCTGGGGGTGACGTTGCGAGCCCCTCCGACCCGTTTAGAAGATGTCGACGTGGTGGTGTATCGGGATCTTCCATTCCTGGCATTAGCAGCTCGTCGCATGTTCCGACCTAATACTGCGGTGCTCAGGGCCCATGATGTCCGCTACCGCTGGGGAGCGTCGGGGACCCTGCTTATTCAACATGGCCAGTCTGTTCTCCCGGCATTAACACTTGAGGAATCTCAGACACATCTGCTGACCCTTGGTCTGCCGCTGACCACGGAGGGGGACTGTTTGTCTTTGTCATCGACACCAAGACCCCGGGACCCGGACTAGCTTAAGGACTCGCCTATTGTCGTTCCCTTTTTGTTTTTGTTTTTGCTCTTTGGCACTATTCCTCCCTTGAATGATTGGGACTTGAAGAATATTCTCCTCGCACTCCCCCCCCCACTTTACTCTCTCCCCCTCCCCCCCATTTTTTATTTTTTTTAATTTAAATTTTTTAATAATATTATTTACCGATGGGTTCGGAAGTTGGGTTACAGCTCGGGCGAGCCATGGAATAGTCACCTAGGCTCTCACTGTTCCTCTGGCCCCGAGGTGACCTTTGCCCTGTGGTTCCCTCTGTGGCCCCCTGTCCGCCCCCGAGGTTGCAGGGGTGTGCTGCTGAGTACCACTTTATCCTTGAGGGGCTACTATCTCTCCCACCGGGGAAGGTGTTTTTTTTTTCTCTCCCTCCTCTCTTTTCTTTCCAAAATTGCGTTGATTTTTCTTGTTTAGTTACACGTGCGCTGTTTCCATACTACTGCCTGTTGTGCTCCTTGCTGGGCCCTGCGTGGCCACTTTGTTTCTTGCTGACATGCTTTACAAATAAAAATTTAAAAAAAAAAAAAAAAGATATGATTCTGGTCAAGGCATCAGTGCACCCAGATATTGTGCCTTTGGTGCCAGACTGCCAGGCCAGCAAGTACAATCATACAGTAACCCCTCTGTAGTATTGTGGAAGAATGCAGGGGTGGACCATGTGGTCCTATATTGAAAATATATGAATCTGGTCAAGGCGTCATTGCACCCAGATATTCTGCCTTTGGTGCCAGACTGCCAGGCCAGCAAGTACAATCATACAGTAACCCCTCTGTAGTATTGTAGAAGAATGCAGGGGTGGACCTTGCGGTCCTATATTAAAAAGATATGATTCTGGTCAAGGCATCAGTGCACCCAGATATTCTGCCTTTGGTGCAAGACTGCCAGGCCAGCAAGTATCATCATACAGTAACCCCTCTGTAGTATTGTGGAAGAATGCAGGGGTGGACCATGTGGTCCTATATTGAAAAGATATGAATCTGGTCAAGGCGTCAGTGCACCCAGATATTCTGCCTTTGGTGCCAGACTGCCAGGCCAGCAAGTACAATCATACAGTAACCCCTCTGTAGTACTGTGGAAGAATGCAGGGGTGGACCATGTGGTCCTATATTAAAAAGATATTCATCTGTTAAAGGCATCAGTGCACCCAGATATTGTGCTTTTGGTGCCAGGCCAGCAAGTACTATCATACAGTAACACCTCTGTAGTATTGTGGAAGAGTGCAGGGTTGGACCCTGCGGTTCAAAAAATTAAAATGTTATAAATCTGGCACAGGAGTCATTGCAGCCAAATATTGTGCCTTTCATGGCAGCAAGTGCATTCACACTGTAACCCTTTTGTGGTATTGTGGAAGAGTTCAGTGCTGGAGGTTTTGTGAATGCAGAAGACATCCCGATCTATTCTGTTACGTCAGCATCAGGGGATTGATAGCTGCTGATCCAGGACTGATTCATTTTTATAAATGTCAGCCGTTCTACAGAGTCGGTGGACAGACGCACTCTTTTGTCTGTGACAAAACCTCCAGCGGCACTGAACGTCCTTTCAGAAAGCACGCTAGATGAAGGGCAACCTAGTAGCTGCATAGCATATTGGCTAAGTTCTGGCCAGTGATCCAATCTCAACACCCAGTAAGCCAGTGGATCATCTGCTGGAAAGGTATCCAGGTCTGCCCTTGCCCCTAGGTAGTCCTGCACCATATGGTGAAGACGCTGGCAATGGGTGCCTACATTTGACGTCCCTGGGCGTCGTGGACTAAATTTTTTTTAAAATGCATCAGTCAAGCGGCCCTGGCCTTCACCACTATTCCTCTCATCATCCGCAGCCTCAGAAGCATGTGTGTCATCACTTGGTAACCTACCAGTGCCTGGAAAGGTGTTACAGAAGTGTCGCTTTAGAGCGTCCTCAAGTTTTTTCATCCTGTGCTCCCTCTGTGCGGGCAGGATGAGCTCTGCAACTTTACCCTTGTATCGTGGATCAAGAAGGGTTGCCAACCAGTAATGATCCCTCTCCTTGATAACACGAATCCTGGGGTCCTTTAGCAGGCTTTGCATTATTAGGGAGCCCATGCAGCGTAGGTTGGAGGTGGCATTAGCTTCCGAGTCTTCCTGGTCAATGAGGATGACCCCATCGTGCACTTCCTCCTCCCAGCCACGCACTAGCCCTTGTGTTTCTGGGCACATGAAACCCACCCTTGAGGAATCCCCACCTTCAATGCCCCCACTACTTAAATATTCTGCCTCCTCCTCATCCTCCTCCTTTCTGATCTGAGTAGGACCCGCTGGAATGCTGTCTGCGGAAAGACTGGGGCCTTGAGAGCTAGGGAAGGCCTCCTCTTCCTCCCGCTGCTCTGCCTCTAGAGCCACATCTATAATTCCCCGCAGAGTGTGCTCCAGCAGGAACACTAAAGGAATTGTGTCACTGATGCATGCACTGTCCCTGCTCACCATCCTCGTTGCCTCCTCAAATGGTGACAGTACAGTGCATGCATCCTTGATCATCAGCCACTGCAGTGGGAAAAAAAGCCAAGTTGACCTGAACCTGTCCTTGTGCCATACTCACACAGGTACTCGTTGATGGCCCTCTGCTGCTTGTGCAGACACTGTAGCATTGCTAATGTCGAGTTCCACCTGGTGAGCATGTCACAGATCAGACGGTTTGTGGGAAGGTGGAATTCTCTTTGAATTTCTGCCAGGTGAACGCTTGCTGGGAATGACCGTCTGAAGTGGCTGCAGACTTTTCTGCCTGGCTGAGAAGCTCTGGCAGCCCTGGGTACTTGGTTAGGAAACGCTGTACCACTAGATTTAGGACGTGTGCTAGGCATGGTACATGCGTCAATTTACCCTTGCATAGGGCGGAGAGAAGGTTGCTGCCATTATCACAGACGATCATTCCCAGCTGAAGCTGGCGTGGTGTTAACCATCTCTGCACCTGGCCCTGCAGAGCTGACAGAATTTCTGGCCCGGTGTGGCTCCTGTCCCCTAAACAAACCAGCTCAAGCACAGTATGGCTTCTTTTTGCTTGAGCCATTGCGTAGACCCTGTCAGGCGTCGGTTTAACTGCCACTTCGCCAGAGACAGAGAAGGAGGAGGAGGAGGAAGAGGGAGAGGTGGTGGTGGAGCAGACAGACCTCATACAAGCAGCTTTCTGGAGGCGTGGTGGATGAACAAGCTCCAGCACAGAGCCCCGTCTTGGATCCCTCCCAGCTGCAATCAGAGTTACCCAGTGTGCCGTGAAGGAAATGTAACGACCCTGTCCATGCTTGCTGGACCACGTGTCTAAAGTCACATGCACCTTGTTGCTGACTGCAATGACTGGATAACATTGTCTTCACCGTGCTGGTATAGTGCTGGAATGGCCTTGCATGAAAAGTAATGGCATTTTGGAACCTGCCACTGTGGTACAGCACATTCAGCAAATTCACGGAAGGGAGCAGAGTCTACCAGCTGGAAAGGCAGCAGCTGCAATGCGAGTAATTTTGCTAAGCTGGCATTTAGACGCTGTGCTTGGGCATGGTTGGGACTATATTTTTTCTTACGCTGCAGCAGCTGCGGCAACGTAATCTGACTGCGTAAATCTTCAGCTGCTGGGATGATGTCACATTGTGAGGAAGGACCTGGTACATCCATTACTGTAGCATCATCCCTGTCAGTGGAGGTTGTAGGCAATGACATGGCAGGACATACAGTGGGGGTAGAGACAGATGAGGAGGAGGACCTGCGCAAGGTTTTGCGCCAACGGGATGTGTGGCAGGAGGTCATATGTCGCCTCAAGCACGTGGTACCCAAGTGTCCGGTGTCTATCCCACGCTTCAGCCTCATATGACATAGATTACAAATAGCAACGGTGGGGTCTGCTGCACATTTCTTAAAGAACTCCCAGCAGACAGCAGAGTTCCTGCGTGTGTGCTTTGAGACAACAGCGCTCTGCACCGGAGCAGCTCTGACATGTGATGCCTTGGACTGGCTAGTGCTACGGTTGGTCATAGAGAATGTTGTGCCTCGTGTTTGCTGTGCCTCCTCCTCCCCCTCTTCCTCACTTGATTCCTCTGTTCGATCAGACACCGAGGTGGAGTCAGTGACCTCATCATCGTCATCATCATCCCCTATCTCCTCGTCACTGGAGCCAACTTGGCAGTATGCTGCAGCTGCTGGGGCAACATGAGTGCCAGTTATTTGTGTGTCATCACTGGTACCCCCTTACTCTAGGTTGATTATACTCCCTTCCTCAACCTCAGAGATTGAATCAGAGCACTGTACTTGCTGCGCATCCTCAAGCAGCATGTCACTGTCATTGTAGTCAAACAATTCAGCTGGCTGGCAGAGGACTCGGAGGATGAGGATGGCCTGGTTAGCCAATCCACCAAATCCTCTGTATGTTGCTGCTGCTTAAAACAGCCTGCACCAGTTAGAAAGGACCAGCGTGCCCCTGCAGAGGATGCACCACGTCCACCACGACCAGAGGCACAGCCTCCCGACACAGGGGCTGCTTGCCCTCTTATCTGTGTCTGGGAGCGTTTGCCTGTCCTTTTTGTTCTTTCAGACATGGTGAGTGATATATAGATTAAATATATACAGAACTCTGATTCAACTCTGGTATAAAGATTAAAGATTTAAAGAACTCTGGTATAACTCAGTGAAACACCCTGATAGCTGGCAGCCAGTGACAAGCCACAGATTACAAATCTCAGACACCTCCAATAAATCAGTGAGACCCCCTGATGGGTGGCAGTGAGAAGCCACAGATTACAAATCTCAGAAACCTCTTATAAATCAGTGAGAGACCCTTGATGGGTGGCAGTGAGAAGCCACAGATTACAAGTCTCAGAAACCTCTTATAAATCAGTGAGACCCCTTGATGGGTGGCAAGGAAACCTCTATAAATCAGTGAGACCCCTTGATGGGTGGCAGTGAGAAGCCACAGATTACAAATCTCAGAAACCTCTTATAAATCAGTGAGACCCCTTGATGGGTGGCAGTGAAACCTCTTATAAATCAGTGAGACCCCTTGATGGGTAGCAGTGAGAAGCCACAGATTACAAGTCTCAGAAACCTCTTATAAATCAGTGAGACCCCTTGATGGGTGGCAGTGAAACCTCTTATAAATCAGTGAGACCCCTTGATGGGTGGCAGTGAAACCTCTTATAAATCAGTGAGACCCCTTGATGGGTGGCAGTGAAACCTCCTATAAATCAGTGAGACCCCTTGATGGGTGGCAGTGAAACCTCCTATAAATCAGTGAGACCCCTTGATGGGTGGCAGTGAAACCTCCTGTAAATCAGTGAGACCCCTTGATGGGTGGCAGTGAAAAGCCACAGATTACAAGTCTCAGAAACCTCTTATAAATCAGTGAGACCCCTTGATGGGTGGCAGTGAAACCTCCTATAAATCAGTGAGACCCCTTGATGGGTGGCAGTGAGAAGCCACAGATTACAAATCTCAGAAACCTCTTATAAATCAGTGAGACCCCTTGATGGGTTGCAGTGAAACCTCCTATAAATTAGTGAGACCCCTTCATGGGTGGCAGTGAGAAGCCACACATTACAAATCTCAGAAACCTCTTATAAATCAGTGAGACCCCTTGATGGGTGGCAGTGAAACCTCCTATAAATCAGTGAGACCCCTTGATGGGTGGCAGTGAGAAGCCACAGATTACAAATCTCAGAAACCTCTTATAAATCAGTGAGACCCCTTGATGGGTGGCAGTGAAACCTCTTATAAATCAGTGAGACCCCTTGATGGGTGGCAGTGAAACCTCTTATAAATCAGTGAGACCCCTTGATGGGTGGCAGTGAGTAGCCACAGATTACAAGTCTCAGAAACCTCCTATAAATCAGTGAGACCCCTTGATGGATGGCAGTGAAACCTCCTATAAATCAGTGAGACCCCTTGATGGGTGGCAGTGAAACCTCTTATAAATCAGTGAGACCCCTTGATGGGTGGCAGTGAACCTCTTATAAATCAGTGAGACCCCTTGATGGGTGGCAGTGAAACCTCCCATAAATCAGTGAGACCCCTTGATGGTGGCAGTGAAACCTCCTATAAATCAGTGAGACCCCTTGATGATGGTGGCAGTGAAAAGCCACAGATTACAATCTCAGAAACCTCTTATAAATCAGTGAGACCCTTGATGGGTGGCAGTGAAACCTCTTATAAATCAGTGAGACCCCTTGATGGGTGGCAGTGAGAAGCCACAGATTACAAGTCTCAGAAACCTCCTTATAAATCAGTGAGACCCCTTGATGATGGTGGCAGTGAAACCTCTTATAAATCAGTGAGACCCCTTGATGGATGGCAGTGAAACCTCCTATAAATCAGTGAGACCCCTTGATGGGTGGCAGTGAAACCTCTTATAAATCAGTGAGACCCCTTGATGGGTGGCAGTGAGAAGCCACAGATTACAAGTCTCAGAAACCTCTTATAAATCAGTGAGACCCCTTGATGGGTGGCAGTGAAACCTCCTATAATCAGTGAGACCCCTTGATGGGTGGCAGTGAGAAGCCACAGATTACAAGTCTCAGAAACCTCCTATAAATCAGTGAGACCCCTTGATGGGTGGCAGTGAAACTCATAAATCAGTGAGACCCCTTGATGGATGGCAGTGAAACCTCCTATAAATCAGTGAGACCCCTTGATGGGTGGCAGTGAAACCTCTTATAAATCCAGTGAGACCCCTTGATGCTTGGTGGCAGTGAAACCTCTTATAAATCAGTGAGACCCCTTGATGGGTTGGCAGTGAAACCTCTTATAAATCAGTGAGACCCCTTGATGGGTGGCAGTGAAACCTCTTATAATCAGTGAGACCCCTTGATGGATGGCAGTGAAACCTCCTGTAAATCAGTGAGACCCCTTGAATGGGTGGCAGTGAGAGCCACAGATTACAAATCTCAGAACCTCTTATAAATCAGTGAGACCCCTTGATGTGGTGGCAGTGAAACCTCTTATAAATCAGTGAGACCCCTTGATGGGTGGCAGTGAGAAGCCACAGATTACAAATCTCAGAAACCTCTTATAAATCAGTGAGACCCTTGATGGGTGGCAGTGAAACCTCCTATAAATCAGTGAGACCCCTTGATGGGTGCAGTGAGAAGCCACAGATTACAAATCTCAGAAACCTCTTATAAATCAGTGAGACCCCTTGATGGGTGGCAGTGAAACCTCTTATAAATCAGTGAGACCCCTTGATGGGTGGCAGTGAAACCTCTTATAAATCAGTGAGACCCCTTGATGGGTGGCAGTGAAACCTCTTATAAATCAGTGAGACCCCTTGATGGGTGGCAGTGAAACCTCCTATAAATCAGTGAGACCCCTTGATATGGTGGCAGTGAAACCTCCTATAAATCAGTAAGACCCCTTGATGGGTGGCAGTGAGAAGCCACAGACTACAAATCTCAGAAACCTCTTATAAATCAGTGAGACCCCTTGATGGGTGGCATTGAAACCTCCTATAAATCAGTGAGACCCCTTGATGGGTGGCAGTGAGAAGCCACAGATTACAAATCTCAGAAACCTCTTATAAATCAGTGAGACCCCTTGATGGGTGGCAGTGAAACCTCTTATAAATCAGTGAGACCCCTTGATGGGTGGCAGTGAAACCTGTTATAAATCAGTGAGACCCCTTGATGGGTGTGCAGTGAAACCTCCTATAAATCAGTGAGACCCCTTGATGGGTGGCAGTGAAACCTCCTATAAATCAGTGAGACCCCTTGATGGTGGTGGCAGTGTGAAACCTCTTATAAATCAGTGAGACCCCTTGATGATGGTGGCAGTGAAAAGCCACAGATTACAAATCTCAGAAACCTCTTATAAATCAGTGAGACCCCTTGATGGGTGGCAGTGAAACCTCTTATAAATCAGTGAGACCCTTGATGGGTGGCAGTGAAACCTCTTATAAATCAGTGAGACCCCTTGATGGGTGGCAGTGAAACCTCTTATAAATCAGTGAGACCCCTTGATGGGTGGCAGTGAAACCTCTTATAAATCAGTGAGACCCCTTGATGGATGGCAGTGAAACCTCCTATAAATCAGTGAGACCCCTTGATGGGTGGCAGTGAAACCTCTTATAAATCAGTGAGACCCCTTGATGGGTGGCAGTGAGAAGCCACAGATTACAAATCTCAGAAACCTCTTATAAATCAGTGAGACCCCTTGATGGGTGGCAGTGAAACCTCTTATAAATCAGTGAGACCCCTTGATGGGTGGCAGTGAGAAGCCACAGATTACAAATCTCAGAAACCTCTTATAAATCAGTGAGACCCCTTGATGGGTTGCAGTGAAACCTCCTATAAATCAGTGAGACCCCTTGATGGGTGGCAGGGAGGAGCCACAGATTACAAATCTCAGAAACCTCTTATAAATCAGTGAGACCCCTTGATGGGTGGCAGTGAAACCTCTTATAAATTAGTGAGAACCCTTGATGGGTGGCAGTGAGAAGCCACAGATTACAAATCTCAGAAACCTCTTATAAATCAGTGAGACCCCTTGATGGGTGGCAGTATAACCTCTTATAAATCAGTGAGACCCCTTGATGGGTAGCAGTGAGAAGCCACAGATTACAAGTCTCAGAAACCTCTTATAAATCAGTGAGACCCCTTGATGGGTGGCAGTGAAACCTCTTATAAATCAGTGAGACCCCTTGATGGGTGGCAGTGAAACCTCTTATAAATCAGTGAGACCCCTTGATGGGTGGCAGTGAAACCTCCTATAAATCAGTGAGACCCCTTGATGGGTGGCAGTGAAACCTCCTATAAATCAGTAAGACCCCTTGATGGGTGGCAGTGAGAAGCCACAGACTACAAATCTCAGAAACCTCTTATAAATCAGTGAGACCCCTTGATGGGTGGCAGTGAAACCTCTTATATCAGTGAGACCCTTGATGGGTGGCAGTGAGAAGCCACAGATTACAAATCTCAGAAACCTCTTATAAATCAGTGAGACCCCTTGATGGGTGGCAGTGAAACCTCTTATAAATCAGTGAGACCCCTTGATGGGTGGCAGTGAAACCTGTTATAAATCAGTGAGACCCCTTGATGGGTGGCAGTGAAACCTCCTATAAATCAGTGAGACCCCTTGATGGGTGGCAGTGAAACCTCCTATAAATCAGTGAGACCCCTTGATGGGTGGCAGTGAAACCTCTTATAAATCAGTGAGACCCCTTGATGGGTGGCAGTGAAAAGCCACAGATTACAAATCTCAGAAACCTCTTATAAATCAGTGAGACCCCTTGATGGGTGGCAGTGAAACCTCTTATAAATCAGTGAGACCCCTTGATGGGTGGCAGTGAGAAGCCACAGATTACAAGTCTCAGAAACCTCTGATACATCAGTGAGACCCCTTGATGGGTGGCAGTGAAACCTCCTATAAATCAGTGAGACCCCTTGATGGGTGGCAGTGAAAAGCCACAGATTACAAATCTCAGAAACCTCTTATAAATCAGTGAGACCCCTTGATGGGTGGCAGTGAAACCTCTTATAAATCAGTGAGACCCCTTGATGGGTGGCAGTGAGAAGCCACAGATTACAAGTCTCAGAAACCTCCTATAAATCAGTGAGACCCCTTGATGGGTGGCAGTGAAACCTCCTATAAATCAGTGAGACCCCTTGATGGGTGGCAGTGAAACCTCTTATAAATCAGTGAGACCCCTTGATGGGTGGCAGTGAGAAGCCACAGATTACAAATCTCAGAAACCTCTTATAAATCAGTGAGACCCCTTAATGGGTGGCAGTGAAACCTCCTATAAATCAGTGAGACCCCTTGATGGGTGGCAGTGAGAAGCCACAGATTACAAATCTCAGAAACCTCTTATAAATCAGTGAGACCCCTTGATGGGTTGCAGTGAAACCTCCTATAAATCAGCGAGACCCCTTGATGGATGGCAGTGAAACCTCCTATAAATCAGTGAGACCCCTTGATGGGTGGCAGTGAAACCTCTTATAAATCAGTGAGACCCCTTGATGGGTGGCAGTGAGAAGCCACAGATTACAAATCTCAGAAACCTCTTATAAATCAGTGAGACCCCTTAATGGGTGGCAGTGAAACCTCCTATAAATCAGTGAGACCCCTTGATGGGTGGCAGTGAGAAGCCACAGATTACAAATCTCAGAAACCTCTTATAAATCAGTGAGACCCCTTGATGGGTTGCAGTGAAACCTCCTATAAATCAGTGAGACCCCTTGATGGGTGGCAGTGAGAAGCCACAGATTACAAATCTCAGAAACCTCTTATAAATCAGTGAGACCCCTTGATGGGTTGCAGTGAAACCTCCTATAAATCAGTGAGACCCCTTGATGGGTGGCAGTGAAACCTCTTATAAATTAGTGAGACCCCTTGATGGGTGGCAGTGAGAAGCCACACATTAGAAATCTCAGAAACCTCTTATAAATCAGGGAGACCCCTTGATGGGTGGCAGTGAAACCTCCTATAAATCAGTGAGACCCCTTGATGGGTGGCAGTGAGAAGCCACAGATTACAAATCTCAGAAACCTCTTATAAATCAGTGAGACCCCTTGATGGGTGGCAGTGAAACCTCTTATAAATCAGTGAGACCCCTTGATGGGTAGCAGTGAGTAGCCACAGATTACAAGTCTCAGAAACCTCTTATAAATCAGTGAGACCCCTTGATGGGTGGCAGTGAAACCTCCTATAAATCAGTGAGACCCCTTGATGGGTGGCAGTGAAACCTCCTATAAATCAGTGAGACCCCTTGATGGGTGGCAGTGAAACCTCCTATAAATCAGTGAGACCCCTTGATGGGTGGCAGTGAGAAGCCACAGATTACAAATCTCAGAAACCTCTTATAAATCAGTGAGACCCCTTGATGGGTGGCAGTGAAACCTCTTATAAATCAGTGAGACCCCTTGATGGGTGGCAGTGAAACCTCCTATAAATCAGTGAGACCCCTTGATGGTTGGCAGTGAAAAGCCACAGATTACAAATCTCAGAAACCTCTTATAAATCAGTGAGACCCCTTGATGGGTGGCAGTGAAACCTCTTATAAATAAGTGAGACCCCTTGATGGGTGGCAGTGAGAAGCCACAGATTACAAGTCTCAGAAACCGCTTATAAATCAGTGAGACCCCTTGATAGGTGGCAGTGAGCCATCCTACTTATCAACCGCCGTGGGACCAGGCGCCTGGACCGAACCCTCCAACTTTTTCTGAGCAATTCAACTACTTTCAGATACTACACTACCTCAGATCATTATCGGGTCAGCATAGGATATTACGAACTCTGAGCATTTTTGAAAGCCTTTGTGTCTTCGCCACCGTTCTCAAGCACAGGGTTTCGACCCTCTACGCACTCCTGAATGCCACTTCTCCGAATGACTCACCTCCTTTTGAATTGCAATGGGAGGAAATTCTGGACACACCACTCACGGAGGAATGCTGGTCTAAAACATATGACCTGATACATCATGGCACACCAATAGCCAAAATGCAAGAACAAGCATACAAAATCCTCACATTCTGGTATTGCACCCCGGCATTATAGTTCCGCATCGGTCTACGTCTCAGTGCTGGAGGTGCGATGCTGAGGTGGGTGATTACCTACATACCTGGTGGTCCTGTGAGAAACTGCGACCCTTCTGGGAACTGGTCCACTCCACCGTCATTCGAGTGACAGACGTGGACTTACCGTTTACTGCACAGGTTTTCTTGCTACTCCAGACTCCATTTTCACGGCAGGCCTTGCGGGGTTCTGTCCTCCTCCCGCTCCTCCTCACGGCATGCTCGACCATAGCGATGCGTTGGTCGAGCAATGCCTCCCCACAATCGAAAATCTGGGTATCGAAGATAGAAGAGACCCGCTTACATGAGAGCCTCTTGGCAGCTGCTTCGGGCAAAATGACTCCACACCTGAGTAAGTGGTTTCATTGGGAATCCTTTGTGGCATCTGCCCCAGGGCGAGCTCTTCGGACAGAGATTGAGGTAGGGGATTAGAGTGGGGTTGGGGATCGGTCCTCTCCCGCCTCTCCCCCCGTATGGGTGGTCTTTGATAACAAGTGGCTCCAGAGTTATACTTTCAGACATTACTCTGAAAACCCTTCTCACTCCTCTTCGACTGACCTATACTCTCTTTCATACTGCTTTCTTTTCCTTTCTTTCCTTCTACTCTTTCCGTTTACTGTTTTTCACGCCGCTTTCCCACATATTTCCCCCACCCCCCCTTTTTTTTATTTTCCGTTTTTTCTGTTTTTATGGTACAACGAGTTAACAATAAATTTAATGTTGTTACTATTATACATACTAGATGACTATGCATACTTTGCGGTTTTCGACTGCTATTGTGATTATCCACCCTTCTTTTTTCCCGCATTAGCGGAATACTTACTGTGTGATAATACTATGTCCTGTCATTTATGCTTTTATTGAATAATAATAAAAAAAAAAAAAACATACATATAACAATGCAGCAATTGCAGACTCTTGGGTATATCCGCGCAGTGGATTGCACGGTGCCCAGGTGCTTTAAAGCATCATATATATGCTATTGTTGAGCCTCTCCTGGGCCCCTGAAAATGTGAGTTTGTAGAGAATATTCTACATATATATCTTCCAATTTTGGAATTATATGCATTTTTCAAGGCGGTGAATCATAGTGAAATTCCTTTCCACTTGCCTGTCAACGTTTTGAAAATACATAGTAGTCCAGTTTCGATTTTCCCGATGACTCTTATTTCTTAAACTAATTGCTTTTGATTTTGCCCTTTAACAACTCCTTCGTTCCGTTTGGGGTTTTTCCCATTTGGTTCTTGATAAAGAACATGAAATTTAGCAGTTTGTGATGATTTACAGTTTGTTAGTAATTAATATGAGTTCACACCATAAAATAAGGGCTGTGCACGCCAATGCCACTTCCCATTTCAGACAGTATGAAAATATACATACTGTTCATACATACATGAGATAAAAAGTTTGACATGTGGTGGGCTCCCCCTGCTGGCCAAAAACTGATACTACATGCAATATAAGCTAGAGCTCAGTTTTTCTGTGTAAGAAAAACGTAACTCCAAGCTGTTCAAAAAACGTCAGCACCTCGGCTTGGCACTTAACTTCAACTAGATATTCTTCCAGGTTCCAGCTAACTTGAAATCCTACATAAATGGTCAGAAAGCTGATAAGATCAAAAACAAAACTTTAGTATAGATTACAAAAGCAAAATAAACAAATAATAGAGGAAAACAGGTTTCCTTTTTTAGTTTTGGAACAGAAGTGGAAAACCAAACCCCAAACAAAATTAAAAGAAGAGGCTTAATAAAACAAAGGGTATCTGGATATCCAAAGGGAATTCTCAAGTCCAACTCACTTTAGCTTGAAATGACTCAGAGTCCAAGATTTTTTAAGCATTTAAATTGTCGTGAGGATCGAGCCTTGAGTTCCAGCGACTAAATCGCAGTTGCAAAAATCCAAACATCAAGGAGCTGTGGCAGCACAGTGGAGACGCAATCTTCTCACCACTTTAAGTATAGGAACCTACGCCCACCAGCGAGGTTAGGTTAACACGAACGCCATCCTGGATGGAGTCACGGTCAAAGCCCAAAAATTTCATTTAACAAATGTGGCTGAATCACAAGCAAATAACACATGGCTATAACCCTGCGTGTGTCCAACAAGCACACACACAAAACGTGAAAAGTGCAGAAAACCACACAAGTACAATAAATCTAGCAGCATCACCAACTCCAAGGTGGTAGGCATTAGCCGCAAGGGGAGGACTTGGCGGCACCTGGCACTGGAATAGGATAAGTACCAGCTGCAATATCGCATTGATTCTTAAGACCAGTGTAATATCCATCTCCTGACAGGATATCATAGTAGTAACGCACCTGGGCTTTACAGGTGCACGTTAATATAATCAAAAATAGGAACTTCTCAGAAAAGAATAAAATGGAATAGAGAAACATATATATTTTTCATACAGTATTGACATCTGGGAAGACTTTCTTAAGATAAGTATAGATAGTTGCTAAATTTTATTATCATTCATTGGACCATATAAGTACATTTCAGACATTTTCGTTCTGTAGTTTCTTCGCAAACAGCGTTTCACTTTTCAAACATTCAAACGTACGTTTTTTTTTGTTCACTCCATTCGTCTGTGGTGTTGGCTTTTTCCGGCGACTGCTCTGCGCTGTGATC
Organism: Leptobrachium leishanense; assembly: GCA_009667805.1. Taxonomy (NCBI): domain Eukaryota; kingdom Metazoa; phylum Chordata; class Amphibia; order Anura; family Megophryidae; genus Leptobrachium; species Leptobrachium leishanense. The sequence continues at coordinate 81,636,221 of CM019069.1, read as the reverse complement.
GGCGGCTGCTCGGGTTTCTCTGGCGTGTTCGGCGGGGTTAATCCAGATGTTTTTGCGGGTTTCGGTGTGAATTTGCCTGGGTTTTGCGGTGCGTGTTCGTCGGGTTTGAAGCGGCTTTTCCCTGCACGACGGCCCTGTGGTGTTTGCTGAATACACCGCAGGGTTGCCGAAATGGGATCGCCAAATCGCGCCGAATTGAAGAGAACGAAAAGTTACCGAACGTGCGGTGACTTTTTGATTCTCTTCGAATAACCCTGATGGAGATTTCTCTCGTTTTCAAGTATGTCCTGGGTTCAAGAACATTGAAATTGTTATAGTAGGTACAGAAATACAACGTAATAAAATGCAAGATATTAAAAAACAACACATATATGCAGATTAACAGAAAATAAATATGTAGGAAACATATTCACTATAATACCTGTTTACAGGTGCATTCCGTATCGAGGTATATTAATAGAGATCTATTAAGGGTCTTTAAACTGGGGGAAGATTTGATGACGTCTGGCAGGTTATTCCATAATTGTGGTGCTCTGTAGGAAAATGAGGATCGAGCCACTTTTTTGACTTGTGCAAACCCTGTGGCTGAAATTGGTCCTTCCTGAAACTGAGAACCCGGTCAGGCCTCAAACATTAGCATCTCCTAACATCTTTTAGTGATCCCCTATGCACCTCTTTATTTTCCTCTGGTCGTGCTATGGTGTCAAAACATTCTTTTTTTTCTTTGAATGGTCAAACTGCTTTAGGGTACACCATTAATGAATCTTTCTGGGGTGTACAAATCTTGGAAAATATTGAAGGCCAGCAAAGGACTTGTTAAACAAACAGAAATTGAGTACAAGTTGGTGTATTAGTACAGAAGTCATTACCATTGTTCTCGTACCTTCTTGTGGAATTTCCTGACAAGGCTGCTGGGCTATAACAATATACCACACTGAAAGCTTTGTCAGCTTTCAGCTTTATTTAGATAGCCAGTAACTTGCTGTAACAGCTCTGTGTATGTTTAAGAGATTAACCGATCAATAAGAATGAGGCCCACAAGGTTTGCTTTTACCTGTCTCAAGTGACGCACAAAATTCCAGCTGCATGTTACTTATTCTAAAGGACAGGGCTTGAGGTACCGGCCATTCACGGAGCAGCGACCTGGAAGAAAATAGCAAGGGAATTGCTGAATTTTAGGCAGCCAATCCTTCAGCTCGGTTTATTTTTTTTGGCCTAAAATTTGCAATTTGTTTGCAGTGTCTCCAAAAATTCACCTCTTGGTGAACAGCCTGAGGCCCAGATGACAGTTACGTGACACAACCATTTCACCATCACTTTACTGACATGTTAATCCTTTCTGTTTCCACCTAAACAAATATCTATTGTCACCACATAAGATCCGCTAATGACAATCATTTGCATGTCAGGATCATTTCAGAATCTTAGCTTTAAAGTAATCAGTAATTTGCGGCATCAATCACAGCTTTGAAACAATGCTGGAAGAAAAAAGTGTGATTATGTTAAAGTGAAGTTGCAGTGGGATTGCAGTGGTTGCGGTGGGATTGCGGTGGTTGCAGTGGGGTGTGTGTAATGCATTTATTATAGGTACATCACAATACACAGTAACCAATAGGTCTGCTTCAAACATTACATAGTACAGGAGGGGTGGGGTGGCGCCTATTCCCCGATGGGGCGGCTGCAACCACCAAATGCATCCAGGCCAACAACATGTGTAAAACATATCAAAGAAAAAAATGTCAACTGCGCTTATTCCCATTATACTGTGTAAAACTAAACACAATTAGAGGCTTTGGTTTCTTATTAATGGCCATTAAAAGATTAAGCTCACCCGCCAAACGTCAAGGCACCTCTAATGAGGGCGAGTCCTATCCAAAAATGAAGTCACAGGCTGCTGTACAGCAAACCATACCTGCTCATGCTGCTTGGTTGTCAGTCATGAGGTTGACTGGTGGGCCTTTATTTATGCTCCCTGTCAGGGTGGCACCTGGCATACGCCGTGGTGGGACCCAATTGCTGGGGATTTGAGCCCTTTAGGCAGGAACGTATCGACTGTACCTTGGAATAGGCTGGTTGGTAGCAGTCCATAGCGCGGTACAAATGGGATTACGAGGTAGAATGGTCTGGATGGTCCGTGGGTCGAATAGGCGGGTAGCAAGGAGGCAAGGTCGGTTGGTAAAGCAGGATCTGGTACACGGGTTATCAATAGCAGTATAGAGCAGGTCTCAACAATACACAGGATTGACTTGTAATGAGAAGTCAAGTTGCAGGAGTGGGAGTTTCTCTTTTATTAGACAGGGGGGTGTGGTGTGTGTTGGTGTTTTTACGTATCACTTGGAATTAACCCATATAGGTGCTGGATAGGACTGAGACAGCACTTTTCCTGTATGCATGTATGCGCACATACAGGTACAGATCCCTTACACTCCCCCAGAAACAAAATCCACTTTGGGATCAAAAACAAAGACACGGAGCGGAATCTTGCTGCAATGATGACCTGGCTGGAAGTACATTAAAACATTACATAGTACAGGAAGGGTGGGGTCGCGCCTATTCCCCGATGGGGCGGCTGCAACATGTGTAAAACATAACAAAGAAAAAAATGCTTATTCACATTATACCGTGTGAAACAAAACACAGTTAGAGGCTTTGGTTTCTTATTAATGGCCATTAAAAGATTCCAACAGGCAGTTCATGGATGGAGGACTAACATGCGACAGTGATATATTATCCTACTTTGCTTAATTACATGAACACAATTGGAAGTACATCTGTCCTGCCCGATATATCTGACTGGGAATCACTCTCCATATATGTGTTAAAGGGTTGTTTCTTTTGCCAACACATATATTTGAAAATTTGGAGTACAGTACTTTAATGTCAGTAGGATAAGATTAGGCAGAAAGAGGCAAAGCAATTTATAAGAGCTTCCAAAGCACACGCAGAAGAGAAAATAGCTCAGTCAGTAAAAAAGGGGGACAAAACATTTTTTAGATACATAAACGAGAAAAGAAAAGTAAAACAAGGATTAGTTAGATTAAAAACAAAGGAAGGAAGGTATGTAGAAGAGGATAAAAGTCTCGCTGACTGCCTCAATGAATATTTTTGTTCAGTCTTTGCAGAAGAAAAGGAAGGAAAGGGACCTCAGTTAGGAGGAAACACTAACGAGACAATTACATATCAGTTTACAGAGGAGGAGGTTCTACAGCAGCTGTCTAAAGTAAAGACAAATAAGTCAATGTGTCAGGAATGGGAGTGCGATGGTGGGTGAAGTAAGCCCAGGATGCAGTGATCATAGGAGCCACACAGGTTGCTGGGTACTGAAGGTTTATTGAAGAATAAACAAAGCAAACAGTAAATAATATGAGCACTAGCAGGCAACAGACTGTATGCAAGTTTCAGGGTTCAGCTTGGAAACGGGTTCGAGAGCAGGGTATACTTGAATGAGGATTCTTGGGAGCGGGGTACACTTGAAGGACGAGGATTCTTGGGAGCGGGGTACACTTGAAGGAGGGTTCTTGAGAGCGGGGTACCTTGATGAACGAGGGTTCTTGAGAGCAGCGTACCTTGATGAGGAGATTCTCCTTGGTAGCAGGGTTCCACTTGGGAGTATCACTGGAGGGATACAGGTACAACGGTAGGGAGCTTCAGGAACAGGTCTGCACTTCCAGGGACGTTTATGTTGAAGCCCTGATGGAAGGGTGGATCCCTCTTTTAAGCAGGCTTCATTTAGGTGAAATAGTATACACCTGTAGGTACCACAACAGAAGCTTAACAGCCAGATAGGGGAATCTGTAACCTGCATACAAACCTAGGCAGGTGAATAAGGGTTTGCCAGGGATTAGGTGCGGGCACAGGCTTGATTCATGACACAATGGGGCCTGATGGGATCCACCCTAAATTATTAAAAGAGCTCAGTGATGTAATAGCAAAACCGTTAACAGATTTATTTAACCAATCCTTGCTAATGGGAGTCGTCCCAGAAGACTGGAAATTAGCAAATGTTGTGCCCATTCACAAGAAGGGTAGTAGGGAGGAATCTGGGAACTATAGGCCAGTTAGTCTTACGTCAGTAGTGGGGAAATTAATGGAAACCATGTTAAAGGAAAGGATTGTTGACCATCTAAAAACACATAGATTACAGGATCAGAAACAACATGGGTTTACCTCAGGGAGATCATGCCAAACTAATCTTATTGATTTTTTTGATTGGGTAACAAAAATAATAGACACAGGTGGTGCAGTAGACATTGCTTATTTAGATTTCAGTAAGGCTTTTGATACTGTTCCGCATAGAAGGCTTATCAATAAATTGCAATCTTTGAGCTTGGATTCCAATATTGTTGAATGGATTAGGCAGTGGCTGAGTGACAGGCAACAGAGGGTTGTGGTAAATGGACTTTATTCGGCGCAAGGTCTTGTTACCAGTGGGGTACCTCAGGGGTCAGTACTTGGACCCATTCTATTTAATATTTTTATTAGTGATATTGCAGAAGGTATTAATGGAAAAGTATGTCTTTTTGCTGATGACACAAAGATTTGCAACAGGGTTGACGTTCCTGGAGGGATCAGCCAAATGACAAATGATTTAGGTAAACTAAAAAAATGGTCGGAGCTGTGGCAATTGAGTTTTAACGTGGATAAGTGCAAGATAATGCACCTGGGACGTAAAAACCCAAGGGCTGAATATAGAATATTTGATACAGTCCTAACCTCAACATCTGAGGAAAGGGATTTAGGGGTTATTATTGCAGAGGATCTAAAGGTAAGTAGTCAATGTAATAGAGCAGCAGGAAATGCTAGCAGAATGCTTGGTTGTGTAGGGAGAGGTATTAGCAGTAGGAAAAGGGAAGTGCTCATACCACTGTACAGAGCACTGGTGAGACCTCACTTGGAGTACTGTGTGCAGTACTGGAGACCGTATCTCCAGAAGGATATAGACATCTTAGAGAGAGTTCAGAGAAGGGCTACTAAAATGGTGTACGGCTTGAAGGAGAAAAGTTACCAGGAAAGGCTTAATGATCTTAACATGTACAGCTTGGAAAAAAGACGAGACAGAGGAGATATGATAGAAACATTTAAATACGTAAAGGGAATCCACAAGGTAGAGGAAGGGAGTATATTTAAAAGGAAACAAAGTAGCAAAACAAGAGGACATAGTCTTAGATTAGAGGGGCAAAGGTTTAAAAGTAACATCAGAAAGCATTATTTTACTGAGAAGGTGGTGGATACATGGAACAGTCTTCCAGTTGAAGTGGTAGAGGCCAAAACAGTAATTGAATTTAAGAAGGCATGGGATAGGCATAAGGCTATCCTAAACAAAAGATAAATCCAGGTAAAGTATCCATGTAATTGGGCAGACTAGATGGGCCGAAAGGTTCTTATCTGCCGACATTTTTCTATGTTTCTATGTTTTTGCGTGCTGATATTATTTTGACTCCAGGAGACCCAACCACACCCCCCCTCCCAAAAATAAAGCTGTCCAGTCCTAGCTAAATGGGGAGAAACCCCCACCAAGGGGATATAGTGAACTACAATTGTGACCACTTTTTTTTGAGAAAGGATTTTACCAGGAAGGACACATTGAGATTTCTCTCGTTTTCAAGTATGTCCTGTCCTGGGTGGCGAGTCTGTACCGTTAGGTGTCTTGCCCAAGGGCACTTACTGGAGAGGTGCTCTTGCGGTTTCTCCACAGTCATAGAGCAGTGATGTTACCTCTACTCCATCCAGCCGGTACTTAAATTAAGAGTTAATAGATTACATGCAACATATGACGACTGCGACTTTAAATCATGTAAAAACATACTAATATTTATAAAGTACACCTTGCAGTCACCATCTAGTATTAATTCCCCAATAAACAGTCATAAGCAATAACAAAAACACAGGAGCACTCATCCTAAAATACAAATAAATAAATACAAAGAATACATATGTAACAGATAAAACATAAAAATGCTAGAGTGTCGTTTTAGTAAAAAAATGTGTGAATGAATAGGACGAGGAAGGACGCTTTGGGATGGAGATTTATAGTTGTGGCCAGGTAGAATTCTGGGAGGAAGATTATGGCAAATCTCTGAATCTTATTTATTAATGGTGTTCGGAAGCATACTGTTGATTTTATATTTAATAATGAAAGAAATAACTGCTGCTATATCCAAAGAGAAAATAAAAAAAATGTACCTTTCACATTTCAGGTAAACAAATCCTGGACAAGATGTTTTTTCTGTCCGCGCAGAAGGCTTGATCACAATAACAGTAATTGTTGACAGGGCCGGTGCTAGACTTTTTGCGCACCAGGCGAAACCAGCTACTTGCACCCCCCCCCCTGAAAAAATTGTTAACTGTTGAAATGCAGGAGGGAACACACACACTGTACACTGTGAGTGCGGGGGGGGGACACACTGTGCACAGGGACACACACACTGCAGAGGACACACACTGGGCACGGGGGCCGCATACGTTCATTCAGTGCCCATTTTACCCCTCCGCTGGTTGGCCCGGGATCGGTCTGTGTCTCTTTCTTTCCTCTGCCCTCAATGCCTCTTTCTTTCTTCTGTGCTTTTTCTTTCGCCTTTTCTTTCACCTGCCACTTTTTTCTTTCATCTGCCTCTGGTT